>JAFHBV010000108.1:0-86273 GCA_019022785.1 Pseudomonodictys pantanalensis
ACCCACTTCCATCAGCACAAAGCATTCTCAAGGACGACGACATTATTGTAAGGTACGTCTATGTCGCATTGACATTATCGAACCATACTTTGTCTTAGGCGACGCTCGGTCTCAAAGCACACCGCATCGCACCCCGGCCACAGCGATTTAGCCACCACGAACCATTGAACCGTGAGCATCGGCGGGCCGTGCTGCACGTCTAGACTTTCAGTTCTATGCTCAATCGGTCCACATCCTACAGGAAGATCTCCTAGCACCTTGCTGCCGGCGCCAGAAAACGTATGCGGAGACACCAGGACGGGGATATGATCTGACCGCCTCGGCGGCGGCGGCGAGCCCTCTGCGATCGCCTTCCGGTAAAGCCAATGGCCCACCCCTCTCAAGAACGATGGCATCTATGCGGGGTGACGAAGGTCGGCAGCGTGGAGACGATGGAGGATGCTCTAGGATCCAACATACTTATTTGAGCCGCCAAGGCACCTCGACGGCACAGAATGCTGCAACCAGCCACCGGCCCACTCTAACCGACAATCCCGCGTATCGGGCCGCTCGATGATCGCCTCCTGAGGAACAAAGCCCTCCTGAGTGTTTCAAAGAGCGGAGACACAGAGAAGAGTTGGAAACTTGGTATTTGGTCTCAAATTGGCTTTCGGCTTCGCAGCATCGTCCTTTCGTATGCGTATGCGTAGCAGGCCTGGTACCGCTGTTGTACGATACGGACTTGGAAGACAGACCCTGGAATATGCCGAGGAGACATATAGAATATGCGCCGCAGGGGCGACAAGGTCCATCTGTCATTCGAGCGGGCACTTGGCTGCTGTTCCCCGAAAAAGCTTGGGTGCTCGAGTCAACTTGCTTCTGCAGCAGAATGCGGGGTCAGCGAGCATTCCTCCAGCTGGCTGCATGTATATCCAGGGCTCCATGTCGTGCTCGCGTGCATGGGCGACGAGCTGGACTCCAGGGCTGCCGTTCTTTGCACATCGTCTGCCGCAGTGCATATGATAGCAGCATTCATGCTTTAGCCCAGGAACAGCTGCTCGTCGACGTTCGTAACACACATGATGTGTAGGACCGCGAATGATGGGCTCCCGAGCTGCACACAACGTGGCTACAGCTGGAAGCTTCTGTAGGGTCCAGACCACGGCACGAAGCAGCGAAAGGATCTGCGATGCCGCAGGCGACCGCGTGATCCGCTTTGTGAACGCTGGATAGAGCAGTCTGCATGGCGTTCGCCATTGTTATTGCATCGATGTCGGCTAGGTCCGTCGATGGCGCTTGAAGCGAAGCAGAATGGCGTGCAGGAAGCATAAAGCCATGAAAGAGCATCTGGAGAAACGGCCCCAACCGAGTCCAGATGAAGAAGAATGAGGGGTCTTCGGAGGACAGATCCTCCTGGAAGGACATTGGTCGTCAAGTCATCCCAACAACCCCGCTTCCTCTGCTGAGGGCCAGAGTCTCACGACGGGATCTTTGATGAGGTGGAGAGAGAGCTGGTCGGGTACGACGCGCATGACGGCCGGCGATGATTTGCTGACGACGACCCTTGGCTGTGGTCTCGCTACCCCCGAACGGCAAAGCAGCCAATTTGCAGCAGTTCGCTCCCTAAATTGTGCAGGGCTAGCCTGCAGTTGGCCTGGCCGTCTCCGCATTTTGCGCATCTGCCACCCAAGCCCCTGATCCTTGGCCTAGGCCGTGCGAGCTTGCAGGAAGCCTCAAAGGCGTTGAAGTGTGCGCTTTCTGATCTCTCCACACTCTGCCATGAGCGCGTTCCCCCGAGGCGTTCTTCCTGGCCAGCTGGAAGCCCTCCGCCTGCCTCTTATCGCCCCGAGCCGGCCCCGCTGCTGTTGACGCCATCTCTTTTTCTCGTCTGAAGAGACATCAGGAGCTGAGTGGATCCTCTGCGGCTGCTGGTGTGCTTCTCTACGTTTGAAGAGCGTCGAACCACCCGCCACAAGTATCGTCTACCCAACCATCGCGCCCGTCTTTGTGGCCATCTGTTGCCACCGCCTATCTCGCCTTCCTCTGTCGCTCAGGGTGCAGAGCGACGATGTGCTTGCTCCATTAAGCGCGCGTATTCCAAGGCCGACGACTGGTGTGCAGTTAACGAGAGAGCTCTCAGCACGAATCGTGGCGCTTCTCCACGTCCTGCTTGCCTGGAGCTCCGTTGGTAGACCGCTCTTTGGCGTAGCCTCATGCGAACCCCGATGCCCTGGTAAAATATTGTCCGTTATTCCACGATTCTCCGCGATTTGAAAGACTAGGGATAGATCGGATAAAGAGTTTGGCGCTTTCAGTTTGCGTTCTTAGGTGCGTGGGAAACCGATGCGGCTGGCGAAGCTCCGCAACCTGAGATCGAGGCTTACTGTCCGCGTCAGTTATTTCGGTTCTCAAAAATTTCGCAAGAAGTACGATACCACGACGTTAGACTGGCCTGGTAAGTTGAAGTCCAACCAGTCCCTTGCCCGCCATCGGTGGGGAGGCCCCCTTCCGCATGCCCCAGCCACGCCTCCTGTGGACGCCCTTATCCGCGGCATTTGACGGCAAGGCTCGAGTGCATTCGCTAATGATGAGAATTAGGGTTATTGCCGCCGATACATAGAGCTCCGATAAACGACGATTGTTCACGTCGCCGCATGTTGTACATTTCCTTCCGTATTGCGGTGAGCACAAACCTCTCCTAGGCCCTCCTCATCCATTCTCTGTCTATTGCATGCACATCTTCTTCTTTTTCTGTCTGCGCTGGCCTCCTGATGCGCTCGAAGGGGTCGGCGGTGGTGAGGGGGTTGTGCGGAAGGGTGGGGATGTCGCCGGAGGTTGTCAACCTTCCCGCAGAAGCTGCACGCTCCCACGAAAGCGCGACTTGCCTACGTGGGAGTGCTGCACGGCTGGGCTTCCTCATACTCATAGAAAGTTCTGCAGCAAAGCTTTCTGTCGATCGAGGTGTGTGTCGTGGTGGTGGTGGTGGGCATTCGGCGGCGTTGGTGGACTTTGTGAAGCGCATCCTCCGCACACGCAGAACACCACGAATCCCCTGTCGCCGTCGATTGCAACAAAGTTTCCGCACACTCGATGCAAGAGTCTATATTACTGTCCGAATCTCCTATTATTCCTTCTTTACCCTCCATGGTCTCCCTCAGCCTATGCACTTGACTAAGACGCCTCTGCCAGTAATTCCTAAGCCCGGTTCAACGCTCCTGCCTCCATATCACCGCCAACAACACTGAGTGGGACCGAAACGACCGCCTGACCGCGTCCGGAGCCAGCCGCCGAGCTGCCTACAAAGCCCCGCCCTCTCAGCGTCTCCATCCTTCTTCTCTCTCCCCCCACCACCACCAACGCTCACACCAACAACTACTTTCTGCCCTCTTTTCGGGTCATCTTCTTCATCTTTGCCTCATCTCCGCCCTGCTGTAGCCTTTAGCAGTAGCTCAGATCACCTAGATCAGGCCATTCGACAACGGAAGGTGCCTACGTGGCTCACAACTCTCAGCAGTAGGTGGCAAATGCGGACACGACCCATCTAGCAGTCCTAACTCTCTCCAAGACGCCTTCTGAGGTAACGGCAGCAACATTTCAAGCAGCCAATTGTACCGTTGCCCCTCACACCTAGCTCGACAGCTAAGCCCGCGGTTTACGATTGGGCAAGCCCTTGATCGCCTCAAGCACACGCCTGCTCAGTATCCGAGAGGGCAAGTGCGAACTCTCTCGCCATCCATCGGTATAGCCTGTAAGTACAATTTGTCATACCCTTCAACTTCCTGGAGAGGAGCTTTGAGGAACCACACCGCCTTGGACACACCCCAGGTCGTCAAACACCCAAACACTACCGTGGGGCCTCATTTCAACTTTTCCTGTCACACGAACCATCTACTCCAGGGAGATACACCGCCTTGATCACCCAGGTCACTTTGGTACACCTCATTTGTGTGGCCTGTCTCCAACATCTCCACTTTCGAAGCAAGGACCCTTGGGGCCGTAACCATCTTGGCCGTCGTCGAGTCACACTATATCCTCTCTTTGTCGTGCAGCACGACTCTTCTCGAGAGAGAGAAAACGGCCGTGGAGGCTACCGGTCTGTATACACTATAGCTGCACTCTACCCACTCTCCTTTCGAGTGGCTATCTGCCTTGGCTCCATATTCACAGGGAGTATTCCAAACGGAGGCACCTACCGTGGATACACTCGGGTCTGCCTTTAGTCACTAACTTCCTTGGGGTGACTCCCCGAACTGCCAGTACCACGGGAAGGACACCCTTGGAGGCGACCGCTCTGGACTACACCCAGGCCGTGTCACACCCACACTCTACCGTGTGGCCTGAGTCCTAGCCCTTCCATTGCAACAGGAGCACGGCCACGCATATCTCTCACTAATACATACCACTGCGATTGGTCCGGTGCCTACATCCTCTTACCCCGCCGTCACCGCTCTTCGAGGTCTGTGCTAACAGGTTAGGCATTAGAAGTAAGAGGGGGGCCGTTCTCTCTAACATCGTACCCTCTACCTTTACCTTCTTCCTCCACATCTCAACACATTTCTAAGCAGATACACGGTGCTATCAGCTTCTCTTACCTATAAGTCTACTGTGCGCTAGACTTCGCTCAATTCCAAGAGTTCACCTAACATCGGAAAAGGTATTTAACTATCTGTCTACGCATGTCAACGCAGGTTACTAATAAACGCCGTAGGCAAAGAATATGTCTGCAAACGCGTACAAAGGCGGTCTGTCCGTGAGCGGAAGCGCATTCGACAAGACGAAGCTGCAACTCCGACGTCCAACGCCAGACAGCGACGTGCTGGCAAGCAGCGATGATGATCGAGAGCACGTGCCCACTGTGCGTCCAGCTGCAAACGCTGGGTACCCAACCGGCCGCCGTCAATCCTCGAGCTGGATTCACGACATACAGCCTTCGTCGCGGAAGCTTTCATTGCCATCAACCTCGTTTGCGAATTCGCAGCCTCCCACGCCCGCCGGTGAGGGCACTCAACACGGTCGTCCGACCTTCCCCTTTAACACACCGAGCTTCACCGCGGGTCAGTCCAGCTCCCGCCTCCAAGAAATCGTTCCCTCTCCCACGTCTGCGGTCCCGCTCGGCGACAAACACTCGTCTTCGCCTGTCGCAGACTCCAGCGACGGCATCGGATTCTTGTTGACGCAGCATAACACCGCCCGCAAGACGGGCCGCTCCATGTCCTATAGTGTGGGACAGGGTGATCGTGACGACTTGACTGCCGGTAACCTCGCCTCCCGCACCCTCTCAACCATTCGCAATCGTCCTTCCAAGCCAAGCCTGCTGTCTGACAGTGCTAATCAACTCGGACAACTGCTCGAAGACGACGTTGACGAACTCGAGTCCGTGACCGCAGGCTCAGAGGGTGGCATGCGACTTCCTGCCGGTTATTGGGAGCGTGAGAAACAAAAGCAACAAGCACTCCTGCTGAAGCAAGCCACTATGGAGCAGACACGCAACCGTACGCGCGCCCCATCTACCGCGTCACCTCATACCCCCGGCGGCCAGCGCAAGTCGAATACCCGAGCCATGTCGTATGGTGAGTACGCTATCGAAGAGCTCGACGACAGCGTCGGTAGCCTGATGCCATCCCTTGGCCGTCGATTCAGCGAACATGCCGCTGGCTTCGCTCGTGGTGACCCAACCGATGACTCCAGCAACAAGACTCACTGGGCGACGCAAAACATCGCCGCTGACGTCGGTCGTCGCCATTCCTTCGCCCACTACCCCGGCGGTTATCATCCTACGTTTCAGCAGCCCACTTTGGGCAACACCCAAGAGGTCGATGAAGAAGACCCCTCCTCGCTCCTCCCATCCGCTTCGCCACCCGCGGACCTCGAGGAGTTCGACCCGGCTGCCTATTTCAGCGGCTATGGCCCAGCTTCTCGGGCCATCAATGCATCTGCCATCTCGGCCGCTCATCCTGCCCCGATCACGTCCCTGCCGCCACCAGCTCGCGCTCCACATGCCCCATCCATCCCTGGTCGCCCAGGTCGACGCCTCTTCGTCATCACGTTCAAGTGCTCGAGGGCGGACATCTACTACCTCTACGACAATACCGGCTTGGAGATCCGCTGTGGCGATCTCGTGATTGTCGAGGGCGACCGTGGTGCCGACCTTGGACAGGTGGCCCAAGCCGACGTCACATGGGAGGATGCGAAGAAGTATAAGGCGCTGCTGAACGAGGAGCACTACCGCTGGCTCGTTATGTTTAGCCAATACTCTGTTGCTGGCACATCCAACGGCGCCGGTATGCTTGGTGCTTTGGCGCGTGCCCATGGATATCCCGGCGACCTTCACCGCAACCAGATCACCAGCATGGGAGCCCAGCAGGATCAGGATGCCAAGCCGAAGATGATCAAGCGTGTTGCCCAACACCATGAGGTCCTTGCTCTTCGCGACAAGGAAGGCTTCGAGGCCAAGGCTCGTCGTGTTGGAGCCCAGAAGGCTGCTGAGCATCGCTTGCCGATGGAGATTCTCGACGCAGAGTATCAGACGTAAGTTTCTCTTCTTTTTCCTTCATGTTATGGCTTACGCTAATTATCTCACAGCGACTACCACAAGCTCACATACTTCTATTACGCCGAGACTTATGTGAACTTCAACGACCTCGTGACGGACCTCTTCAAGCAATACAAGGTTCGCATCTGGATGAGTGCCGTCAACCCCGCCTCCGTGGTTAACCCGGCGGGCCTGATGCAGATCTCGCCGCCATCTGCCATCGGTCCCGGCGCCATCCTGCCATCTAGCGCTCCTGGAAACAACCTCCCGGTGGGTCCTGGCTTTGGGCAGAACAGCTTCCAGGGTAGAGGCCGTGCCCCTCAGGACAACTATGATGCTGGCTACTACCCCTTCTCTCACCAGGTTCCTGCATACCCTGCTGCTCAGCAGGGTTTTGGGATGGGCCAGTGGGGTTTACCCTACGGGCGCTACGGCTATCCCAGTGTGACCGCCAGCGGCAGCCCAATGAACTATGGGGCCTATTACCCTCCCGTCACTGGTGTGTCCTCCGCTGGCTTTGGTGGACCAGCTATGTATGGTGGCTATGGTGGCTATGGAGCTCAGCCAGGCGGCGCTGGACCAGCTGGCACCAGAGGCCCTGCTGCTACTGGAGGTACTTCCACTGCTGGGCGTGAGCAGGGTTTGGCTGCTGCTCTCCAAGGCTTCCATATGTAGCTTGCTTTCACTTCTCAAGGGGGTCTCATGTGGTGGTTGAGGTGGGATATGAGTGGATTTCAATGGGCTTTCAAGAGATTTTCAAGGGGATTTTCACTTCTATGATGGCTTCTTCTTCAACATGGGTTTTTCTTTCCTACTAAAGGTAAATCGGCATACTTTGCTGAATTATCTTCACAAAAAGGCTTTATTTTGGTAGTTGTCTCTTCAGAATGCAATACATGGGTATATGTGGAAAGGAATGTGCATTTGGTGATGAAATAATTATTGCTTGTGAAGTGAGTGGAGGTGAAGTGAGATAACTCTTGGTTTTGAAGGAGTTTGGAGTGAATTAGCTTCGTTTTCTTTCACTGCGCATTTTGAGATGGGGACTTGGGATGTTGGGGTTGGGAGATTCGACTTGTGGCATCTGGAGTGGATACAGGGTGGTTTGCTGGGAGGCTAAATTGAAGCTGCAGGGCTACAGCCTTGATTTTGGAAACCCGGGATAGGGGGCCCTGAGTGGAGACAGAGTGGTTTGGGAGGCACGACTTGGGGTATCTGGAGTGGATACAGGGTGATTTGCCGGGATCCAAATCGAGAGCATAAGGCTACAGCTTCGCTTTCGAATACTCAGGATAAGGCATCCTGGATGGAGACAGGGTGGTTTGCTAGGAGGTTCAAATTGAGCGCTTGATTCGGCTGAGCTGGATTCGAATACCCTGGATACAAGTCCTGAGTGGATACAGGGTGGTTTGCTGGGTGTGTGAAATTGAGGTCTTGATTTAGTGGTCTGATTTTAATTACCCGGGATAGGGGGTCATGAGTGGACTTGGGTTATTTTACTAGGAGGTTGGAATTGAGGTCTTGGTTCACTAGGCTGGATTCGGATGGTGGGAATAAGGGGCCCCGGTTGGACTCAGAGTGGTTCATCAGAAGATTCCAATAGAAGGCTTACCTCACCAGGCTGGATCTGGATAGCGGGTATACAAGGGTCCTGGATGGATACAATGCTGTTTTCTCAATTCCTTCCCAGTTGAATTGGGGTCTTGATTCAATAAGCAGGATTTGGGTATCTGGGATACAGTATTTGGAGTGGAGACATAGGTGTTTTCTGTTTCTAAGTGCTTCGAATTGGGATCTTGATTCACTGGGTTGGATTTGGGAGATATGGGATGGGGCATCTGGAGTGGAGACATAAGTGGATTCTCAGTGCCTTCAATCCAGGTCTCCATTCACTGAGGAGGATTTGGGTACCTGGATAAGTCCTCCTCAGCGGATTCAAAGGTGGTTTTGCAGCTCGAACCGACGTCACTGAGCTCGAAGGTTGGATTTGGGTATCTGGAATAGGGCCTCCGAGTGGAGACAGGTGTGGGTTCTCAGCGCCAAATCGAGACTGGGTCAATAGAGCGTTGATTCTGAATTCACAGAATAAGGGTTCCTGAGTGGAGACAAGAGGTAGTTCTTCAGCGTTGAATCAAGGCTGTAGGGCTATGGTGTTGAATTCTGAATGTGCAGGATAAAGGATCTTTAGTGAAGACAGGGATGGTAATGAACAAGAATTTCAATCTGAAAGCGTGCGATATGGCTTCCTGGGTCGATATGGTAGTATCTCTGAAGTACTTTAACTCCTGAATTGCGAAATACCCAGTGAAATTAGATCAGGCAATAAAGTACCCTGGGTGAATACAGAGGTATATCTTTATAGCATCGAACCAAAGAATAAGGTAGGAACCAGGGATAGATTTGGATATGCTGTTCAGGGGGTCATGAGTGGAGACAGTTAGTTATGGCAAGGTCAAATTAACCTTTCAGAAGCTGGAAGCTCAATCTGAAAGCATGCGATAGGCCATCCCGAGTGGAGACAGAGGTGCTTTGGGACTGATAATAATGTATACTCATGGAAATATTAAACGGAAAAACCCAGACAAGGGCGCCCGGGTGGAGACAGTGGCATATACAGAAAGAGGAATCGAACAAATGTCCAAATGCAGAGACGTGGCATAAGCCATCTGAATTGGACCCAAGTAGTGTGATCAATCGCTTCACCTTTAAAATACTCAGCAAAGTCAATGACATTTAAGAGCCAGTGTAAAGCCATAGTAAATCCGACGGGTAGTACATCAACGAAGTCGGTCGTGCCTTCCACCTTTTCGACAGTAGTCACCATTGCCACTCACGCACTCACCACCCCCATCAACATCATGGCTCGCCAACGGAAACCATCAGAGGCGGAAACAAAAGCGAATGCAGCTAAAGGGCATGCCTTTGACAATTCTGAGCATCACCAATCAGCAAATGATCTTACAGACAGCAGAAATCTCAAGGTGCCGAAAGGAAATGACAAGGAAGTCAAGCAGTTCGAAGCCGCCATCGCTGCAGACCGAAAGAGGCTACAAGACATGCTGAAGTCGCGGTTGCAAGAGACGTAGGGTTCACCTGCTTTTGACCGCAAGGCACGACATATGCTGACTGTCCCTTCCAGAGCCAACAAGGAAGAGCGCCGCCGCAATGACCTCAAATCGCTCATCGGAAACGTTATGCAGACGCCCAACCGGACGCCAAAGCAGAATGCGAATGCAGCAACGCCCATTCCGGCAAAGACGTTCCCAAACACCAAGATTGCAGAGAATGCGATCTACAACTCTGCCAGGAGGGCGGGCTCTGTCTGCCAAGACATAGCGAAGGGCTACCAATTGTTGGAGAAAGACATCACTGCGGTGGCGGACGAGAACACAGACCCCATCATCGATAAACGGGAGGAAGATATGAAGGACGCAGAGAAGCTTCTGCTCGTTCAGCGAATGAAGGCAATGGAGGATGTGAGGAAGGTGCTTGGGGCAGCCGAGGCAGAAGACATCAGGAAAGATGGCATCAAGTACGAGCTGCGGCACAGTTTGAAGTATGCCGAGAGGGGCGTGAAGAGGATGATGAAAGGCCTTCCGATGGATGGGTAGAGGGGTGAGCCGGCGGTGCAGGGACGTGTGTGTGGAGATATCGTAAGCAATGTGTGGCAGATATGCTGAAATGCAATGCGTATGCACGGAATTAGAACGACTTCCACAGCGTAACAGATCTGCTGTATGCCTCCCGCCAATATGTCTTCGACTGCCAGATGCGTTGCTGCCGGCGGAGCTAAGCGAGGTGATTCTCCGGGAGCGTGCCAAGAGTTCGTTAGTCAGCTTCCCACACACCTCTCCTCCAATTTTCGCTTCCGATCCTCAACCACGTTATCGACGACAACTCGCCCAACAACCAGCCAAGGTACGACCGCCTGCAAACCGACTCCACGCCCTCGAATCGATCAATTACTGACATTGCCACAGATGGGTGCCCTCAAATGTACGGTTTCCACTCCTACGTTCCTCCGCGATCCGCCCACTGACCTGTCGCAGATGTCGAGGAGCTTCAGAAGAAGAAGCAGTCGGACATGATGCGCTTCTTGATGCGCGTTCGCGTATGTACCGAGGACCAATCTAATTGAGCGCTTGCTAACCGTCGACAGTGCTGGGAGGTATGAATCCAAGCTAGGACTTTGTCCTTGATTGATGTTGCTCGTTGAACATAGCTGAGAGTGCATCAATAGCTTCGCCAACTCCACGTTATCCACCGTGCCAGCCGCCCGTCGCGCCCCGATAAGGCTCGCCGCCTTGGATACAAGGCCAAGCAGGGCTATGTCATCTACCGCATTCGTGTCCGCCGTGGAGGTCGCAAGAGGCCGGTGCCCAAGTGAGTGGCTGCACAATCAAAATATGCTGGATGGAATGCTGACATTTTACTTCTAGGGGTGCCACCTATGGTACGCCATATCGCTTCTCCATTTGAAGCCGATCGCTAACTCAACAACAGGCAAGCCCACCAACCAGGGTGTGAACCAGCTCAAGTACCAGCGCTCGCTCAAGTCCACCGCCGAGGAGCGTGTCGGCCGCCGCTGCGCCAACCTCCGCGTCCTCAACTCGTACTGGATCAACCAGGACTCTACGTACAAGTACTACGAAGTCATCTTGGTCGACCCGCAGCACAAGGCCATCCGCCGCGATCCCCGCATCAACTGGATCGTCAAGCCCGTCCACAAGCACCGCGAGTCTCGTGGCCTCACCGCGACGGGCAAGAAGAGCCGTGGCTTGGGCAAGGGTCACAGCTACAACAAGACCACTGCTGGACGGAGGAAGACCTGGAAGAGGCACAACACCCTTTCTCTGTGGCGTTACCGCTAGATGGGCTGATGGGATTGCTGTCTTTGTTGGCCTGGCGGTCAAGTTTCTCATGCAGGGGGATGGCGTCGATGGAAAAAGCTGTTCAGGGCTATATAGCTTGCTCCCAGAAGTCCAGCAAGGACTCAACTGAAGCGACAAGTCCGAGTCAATACGGATGCTATGATTTGTACGAATCACAATTGGCCGCAGTGATGCTTGCACGAAGAATGCTCAGCATGCAACCCAAATGATTCCACAACTGTGCCGTATCCGTAGTCGGCTCCTCACGTGTATACTTTCGGAGGCTCGCACCCATGCTATATTGGGCGTACTATTGGTGGGTACTCACCGGTAATACCGCACGCTGCCCGACGTAGCTCAGGGACGACGTCAGCGCGGCTCTTGATGGTGCAAGGACGATGCACAAGGCAGAAACAGAAGACATTGTGTGGTGTTTGTGGAGCTCGCAAGGCTTCAATCGGAGGCCACCAACACCGGCGTCCTTCTAGTTGCCCACTAGGCATCTGTAAAGGTGAGAGCAGGGAAGTGTGAGGCTGAAGCGGGGCCCGCCACTTCAGCGACAGCGACAGCAGCGACAACACCAAGCTGCAGGTGCTTAGCGCCTCCAATCGAATCTGCGGACGACGCACTTGCTTTTCCACCTGCCACCTCTTACGCCATGCGCCGGCTTCTCTGACGTTTCCCGTGCTCCTGCAATGTCTCGCTCCCAGCCTTTCGCGCGCACAATGTTCCCGCGGTTGCCATAACAAAAGCACGCGCACGGCCGGCAACAATCATCTGAACCTTTGCTCCGCCTCGCGACAACCGAAGACAGCGAACGGGTCCAGGGACTCGACGCGTCTGCCTGTCCCCTCCGACTCAAAAGCAGGCACCTCGCCGTGTTCCTCCTGCCCGGCCTTTTGTCGCAACCACCTTCGCCATGGTCAAGGCGGACGCGACCCGCAACTACTACCGGGACCTTGGGGTCGCCGCCGACGCGGACGAGAACGAGATCCGCAAGGCCTTCCGAAGGGCGGCGCTGCAATGCCACCCTGACCGCCATCCGGGCCGCGAGCAGGAGTTCGTCGCAAAGTTCCAGGAGATCCAGGCCGCCCACGAGATCCTGAGCGACCCGGCGCAGCGAGCAAAGTACGATGCCGAGCGCAGGAAATATCGAAACCTCAACATCCCCGCCTACAACCCCAATACCCCCCGTGCGAATCCAAACACCCCGCGCACACGTCCGCCGCCGCCGTCTCGCAATGCACACACGACTACCACGCCCAACGGTGGCACCTACTATCGAGCGCCTCCTCCCCAACCCTTCCCGCAGCCACAACAGCACCAGCACCAGCACCAGCAGCGACCGCCGCCGCCGCAACACCACCCAACATACGCAAATGGCGCTGATAGGTTTTCGAGCAAGAACTTCCGTGCCCCGCCCACGGCTCAGCGGCCAGATTTCAGGCCACAAGGTGGGCAGAGCCGAGCTGACTTCTCAACGGCCTGGGCCAATTTGAAGAGACCCGGGAGAGAGGAAACGCGGTCACAAAACCCAAACAACCCTAACGGAGCTCCGTTCGGACGTTCCCAGAGCACACGGGTGCCTTCGTCGAGGAAAGGGTTCGACCCAGGTACTCCCGGAGGGGATGAGGGCCAGGCCCGCTCTGCGTATCGATCCAACTACAATCGACCTAATCCTTCTCCACCCGCAAGCGAAGACAAGGCGAAGGATTTCCAAGGCCAGAAAGGAGCCGACGATGTCCCCTTCGCCGAAGGAAACCGAGTGCGGACCCCATACTACTCAAACGTGGCCGGGGAGCGGACGTCCATGTTTGCAGAATCCTTTGCCCAATTCAATAGTGCTCGTAACTCGCCTACCCATGGGTCGCGACCCAACTCTTCCGCAGACCAAGGCTCATTCTCGGATTCTGGGCGCAAACCACAGCGAAACTCTTACGGTGGACATACAGCTAAGCCCAGTTTCCAGAAGAATTTCCCAATGTACCCGGATTCAAGTGATGAGGAGTCTGAACCCGAGAAATTCCGCTCAACATTTGGCAGCAAGCACCGTGGTCCGCCTCCAGCGCCGGAGTCGCCTAAGCAGCAACCGGCATGGAGCCCAGGTGCCTTCGCAACGCACCCGACTCCGTCGCCTGCGAATGGGCCCTCGCCAAGTGCCGCGAATACCTTCAAGAGCAAGAGTGAGGAGAGCATCAACATGAAGTTCTCGCCTTCTGACTGGCATGGCAAGTTTGAGGGTAAGCCGGACTACTTTGCACCCAACTTGCAGAAGCAGACATCCAATAAGGGACGTACATCTCCAACTCGAGGCAGGCAACCTCAAAGATCCGCATCAGAGAGGAATCCGCTGTCGGGGCAGTCGCAGCCACCACCCGAGTCCACGTTCCCCCGACCACCACCTTCACAGATGCCTCCCCCACCTCCTCGACCTGCGCCGCCGAATACAAATACAGCATTTGGAACGGCCACTGTAGAGCCACCTCACAAAGCCAAATTCACTCCTGAGGCCTGGGCAGAGACATTCAAAGAGGCCAATTGGGCACTTCCGTCGAAGACCAAGGAGAGCTCACCCCGCCGACCGTCTGCCACGAGCAAACGTCCTAATCCTACGCGTAAAGCTTCGGCTGCGCCCGATTCGAGCGCGAATGCTACCAAACAGCCAGAGAAAGCGGCGGATAATGCTAGGCCAAAGTTTCAGGCTTTCGCCGAAGATGCGTTCAACCGCGATGGGGATGCCATGGACATCGATCCCAGTACGCCGCCGCCCGCGGAGAAGCCGAAGCCAACCCGGCCGCGCTCAGCTACAACACCTGTGCCAGTCCAAAGCCCAAAGACGTCTGGCAAGGGTAACGTACCAAATGGCACCGCTGTTCCGTCGCCGTCTGCTGCTTCAACTAAACATGCTACTCCAGGTCTCAATGGTCTAGGCGGCCTCGCAAACGTGGAACCGTTCCTCCCCACCAGCAATGGCGGTCTTGGTGGCCTCGATGCGCTCAAAGACACCCTCCCCTTCAAGTCACAAGCTTCCGACGCCATCCCCACAAAACCCAACACGGCTCAGAAGATGAAAGTCCCAACCGTCCCCACAGGTCCCAAGCCACCCGTCAAGCTCGACCAAGCCTCCACCGACGAGTACTTCACGCGCATGGAGCGCTACGTGCGCGAGTTTAGGACATACAACCAGACCATGACTGCGCACTTCGTCGCTCGCGCCGCGGAGCTAGAGAACCTTGACGACCGCTTCATTCACAACCGCGGCGAGACAACCAAGAAGATCGGGTTTACGAGCTATTGCAATAAGATGAAAGAGGATGAAATGATCATGGAGGCGTGGAAGCTGGCGCAGGAGATGCACATGGAGGCCATGGAGAAGTGCGAGGAAGTCCGTAATAAGACTATAAAGCTGTACGGCTCGTGAGCGCGAGATCGACGTTGTTTGCCTATCCTCGAAGACTCGAATACGCTAACAAGACGGTAGCTTCAACGAGCGATTTGGCAGACCCGCGGATGGTGCGGCGGATGACGAGGATGCGGACGAGGAGACCGATCCGGGTGCGGATATGGTCGCGAGAGGGGTCGCATGGCGGAAGTTCTGCAGCAAGCGTGTGTATACGCAGTTAAAGATGGCTCCTGGAGCATATTCTGCTGCTGAGGCCTTCCGGGCAGAGGATCCGGAAAGCGTGCCGCGGACGCCGACCCCGAAGCCGAAGTCGCAGACGTTGAGGCATAAGAAGAAGTTGAGGAAGGGGGAGCCGAAGGTTCTTGGATGATGATGAGGCGTTTTGGGTATTAGATACCCGCTGCTTGTGGCATTGACATTGCCATGGCGCTTGGGTTGGGTGCGCTGCACAGCAAGCTTGGGTTGAGATCTGGTGGATTTGAGGCTTTGAATACAGTCTGGTCTTACAAACCCACCTCAACCTCGTAGGAACAAATAGTATGGTGTTCGAACCACCATGATCTAAATCCCAGTCACGGTGCATCACATTGCAGCTCGCAACATATGCGCGGAGTAGGACAGGGCGTAGACTAATATAATTGCCGAGACAAGGGTGTCTGCATTTCACAAGCTCTCTTCTATAACCAGCACTTGAAATCTTACATCAACAGCATCAGTTGCTTCACCATGGAGCGCCCCCTTCGCATCGTCATCGTCGGCGCTGGTATTGGTGGTCTGGCGTGCGCCATCGCGTGCAAGAGACAGGGACTGCATGTCACGGTGCTAGAGCGGACGGAAAGGCTCTTGACGGTATGTTTCCATCCTAGATTGCCCTAGATACCCCCCTGAATCCAATATACATATTCATTCTCTTTTCCCGAAACAGTTTACTAAAACAATGCACAGGTTGGAGCAGGCATCCAAATCCCACCCAACGCCACCCGCATTTGGGCCGCCTACGGACTGCTCGATCGGCTGAAAGAGTACTCGTGCGTATCGGAGGGTATGCAGCTGAAGCGCTGGCAGGATGGGCAGGTGCTGTGTGAGAGGAGTGTGGGGGAGAAGATGGATGAGCGGTGGCCGTGGCTGTACGTTCTCCTCCTTTTTTTTTTTTTAAAAAAATTTTTTTTTTTGGTTAACACAAGTAGTGTGATCCACCGCGCAGACTACCAAAAAGTTCTCGTCGAGGAATGCGAAAGAGTAGGTGTGGTGATTGGGCTGGGCGCTGAGTTTGTGGACGTGGACTTTGAAGCGACGGAGGTTGTGCTTGGGAGCGGGGAGGTGGTTGGTGGTGATGTGGTCGTTGGCGCTGATGGTATGCTCCTCTACTATCCCTAGCTTCTGAAAGTAAGGCATCGTAACATGGAGTAGGCTTATGGTCCACACTCCGCCCCCTTCTCCTCGCGCACCCCTCCCCGCCCCAACCAACAGGCGACCTCGCCTACCGCGGAACCTTCTCCCGCACATCCCTCTTGGCTCTTGACGATCCGGCTGTGGATGGGCTGTGTGGGCAGAATGTGGTGACGGTGTGGATCGGACCTGAGAGTCACGCGGTGTTTTATCCTGTGAGAAGAGGGGAGGAGTTTAATTTGGTTATGACGAGGCCGGATGATTTGCCTGAGGGTGTGAGGACGGAAGTTGGGGATGTGGAGGGGATGAGGGGGGTGTTTGAGGGGTGGGATCCTGTGTGAGTATCCCATAGGATGGGGGGGAAGGATGTTGAAGGATATAGAAGGATGCTGATGTGTGAGTAGGTTGACGAAGATCCTTGAAGCATTCTCCCATGTGCTTAGGTGGAAGATGATGCACCACGACGAGCTGCCTAGCTGGACGAAAGTGAGTTTCCTCTCTGCTTCTTTGACGACCCACCAACTTAGCCGCCAGGACTGACACTCATCGCTAGAACAATGTAGCCCTACTCGGCGACGCATGCCACCCCTCGCTGCCCTACCAATCTCAAGGCGCTGCCCTCGCAGTCGAAGACGGCGCCATTCTCGGCACTCTCCTCTCTGCTTACCAGCACACCAACACAGCCAGGGTCTTGCCGCCTGGTATTCCCGAAACACTTAAGCTGTATGAAAAGTTGCAAAAGAAAAGGTCAAGTATGGTGCATGAGGGCAGTTTGGCGAATCAGTGGCTATATCATTTACATGACGGGGAGGAGCAGGTGGAGAGGGATCGGATTCTCAAAGGGGCGACTTGGGAGGAGAGCAAGGATGGAGAGGAAGGGCTGGGGGAAAGGTATATTTGGATTGATGTCAAGTATCAGAAGGGCGTTGTAGGGAGGGATGCGATTAGTGATGCGGAGAGGGCGTGGCAAGATGCACTGGCGGGGTATGAGAATATGTGATGTACCAAGTGTCAGCGTGGGCTTGGGAGATGACACCTCTGGTACTGGCGTGCGTTGGTACATGTATGTCTTGTTGCAAATGTGCGGTTCAGCCTTGCGCATCCACGACTGACCTCAGGAGACTCAAAGATGCGCCGAACATGCCTAATCGGGTAACTCAGAGAGAAACTGTCGATCGCAGTGCAGGTGTGTACCTGCACAACCTGCCTAATCAGGCAGTCCAGGGACAACCATCGATTGCAGTGCATGTGTGAACCCCCCAAAGTTGGCCTAGCGCCAGATTCAAGCCCTGCACCTCGCGGCTCCACGAGAATTCCGAACGCCGCATCTCAACGCCGACATCCTACTTCACCTCTCCCGATAAGTTGTAGCGTGTTTCTAGGTGTCTATAGTGCTCATCATCTATTTGAAATATCTCGCTCACTATGGCTCCCAAGAACCTCCCATCCACGGCCCTGCCCTGCCAACCATGCAGGCGTGCACCGCTGCTGTTGCCTTCGGCTTTCCGCAACAGTGCCATCATTTGAGTTTCCCTGCTATCGAACATGTATGGTTCTTCTGGTCCTCAATTGCCCTGACAGCTGCCTTTGTTGCACTCGCTATTCCGAGGATCTTCCTCCTGATACCGAAACACGTTTCGATTCGCGCTTTCAATACCTTTCTCATCGTGAAAGGGACCGCCAGTGTCCTTTTCGTGGCCATACGAATCGGTCTTCTCATCTTGATTGTTCGCCATGGTGAATTCCGAACTGCGCGGTCGATAGTCTCAAGGACTTTGGATGTCGTCGCGTCCTGTCTCCTTGTCGCAGTCTCCACTCTCAAATCCATCCATGGCCATTCGTCATCAGTGCTGGCATCCTCATATCTATTCCTTGCTCTCGTGGTCGATGTCGCGCGATGCCCGTCTCTGTGGTCTTGGGCCATGCATCATGGATCCAATCATTACGCGTCGTTCGCAGCGCTGTTCACCACTGCGATCGTTGTTGAACTTCTGCTCCTGGTTATGGGAAGTATCCATCAAGGGGGGAAGGATGAAGATGGTCGAAGCCCAGAGGAAAGTGGAAGTATACTCAGTCTCGGACTGTACTCATGGTTGAATCCGCTGTTGTGGCGAGGCTACAATCGACCGCTGACGATGGAGCATCTCTACCCTCTGGACAAACGGCTCAGTACCCTCAAGGTCGCTGCACCCAACAGCAAACGAGACGTCACGGATACATCTATCTGGCACATCGTATCTTGGCTTGCAAAGCCATTAGCTCGGCATCTATTGCTGCCAGTACTTCCCAGGCTGTGTCTACTCGGCTTCACGTTCTGCCAGCCGTTCTTTCTGGAAAGCCTTCTTCGATTTCTATCCTCGGCCAACGACGATTCAGCAACCGCGTCAGGACTTGTTGCGGTTGCCGTCTTGACTTACTCCGGCATAGCCATCTCCACGTCACTATATTGGTACTACCAGGAACGCTTCCAGACACTACTCCGCGGGTTTCTAATCTCGTCGATCTATCGAAAAACAGCTACGATTCCGCATAGTGGAGAGGTTGACTCGGCGGCCATTACGCTCATGGGCGCAGACGTCGAGCGTATCTATACTGGAATTCGCCTCGTACACGAGGTATGGGCAAACATAGTACGTTGCATAGCCACTCCAATGAAACATTTCGTCTGACTCTTTTCCCATTATCCAGATCCAAATAGCGCTTGCTGCATGGCTACTTGATAGGCAACTTGGTCTAGCCTTTCTCGCGCCGCTGATTGTGGTGGTGCTCAGCTTTGCCAGCTCTTTTGCACTTTCCCACCGCGCAGTGCAATACCAAAGCAGCTGGATGGCTCGGGTCCAGGCTCGCATTGGTTTCACCTCGTCCCTACTTGCGAGTATCAAAGACCTGCGCATCTCCGGGATGACGACACCAGCGACCACCCTGTTACAGAAGGAGCGGGAAGGCGAGATCTGTGTCGGGGAGCGCTCTCGTTCACTTATAGCCATCAGCGCCACTGTCAGTCAGATACCACAAGCGCTTGCGCCTGCATTGGCGTTTGCTTTCGGTCCGCATATTCTCGACCAGACTCGTGCTTTCACAGCATTGTCCTACCTCACCCTGTTGACGGCGCCGCTGCTTGTAGTGCTGCAGACTCTACCAATCATCGCTGCATGCATCGCATGCTTGAGGAGGATCAAATCGTTTGTAGGTCAAGAGGAGAGAGAAGACGGCCGGCTGTACCGACCTATGACTGAAGGTGACGAGAAAGATAGAGAAATTGATAGCGCGATGGTCACTATCGAGGACGGTACTTTCGGCTGGACACTTGACAAGATAGTCCTCGCCTTAGTCAACATTTCCTTTCCCAAGGGCAGCGTTACCTTCGTCGTCGGCCCAGTGGCATCAGGCAAATCTACACTATGCCGAGCACTTTTGGGTGAGGTACCGCACACGCAAGGCAACATAATTCTGGGATCAAAAAGGCTGGCGTATTGTGACCAAGTCCCGTTCCTTTTTAACGCGTCCATCAGACAGAATATCATCGGCTTTGCGCCTTTCGACGCAGCTCGCTACTCAGAGGTCACCCAAGCAGCGATGCTGGAAGACGATATGAGGGCTTTACCCCAGGGAGATGCAACCATTGTTGGCAGCAAAGGATCATCATTAAGTGGTGGTCAACGACAACGAGTATCGCTTGCACGAGCTTTATACCACAATACCGATCTATTGATTCTGGATAATATCTTCAGCGGGTTGGATGGCTCAACCCAACGCCGAATGGGCCAGGCAGTATTCGGAAGGGAGGGTCTTCTTCGAAAGCGTGGGGTGACCGCTATTGTCTGCACACACACCATGGATGTGGGGGGATTGGCTGATCGAGTTTTCGAGATCAAAGAAGGCAGAATCGTTGAGAAGCGTGTTTCAACTCTCGAAATAGCGGAAGAAAGGTTGCTGCGGCAAATCACATCGAAGACGGCCGAAGTATCAGCATCCGAAGAGGGCGGAATCGGAGGCTCAGAGAAGTCAAGCGCTAGTGAAGCTAATTCACAAAGAGGCCCAGAACCAAAAGCGAAAGCTTCCGACCCTGTCCCAACGACTATTGCTTCTTCCAGTCTGGATCTGGCTTTATACCGACACTGGCTCTCTACTATCGGATGCAAATATCTGGCAGTATATCTTGTTCTGGTTGTGGGGATAGGTTTCTGTGCCAATTTTCCGACCATTTGGTTGAAACTCTGGTCTACAGACTCGGTCAGTGCTGCACCTCAGCACTCGTTTGCTTTCTGGATCGGTATCTACGTCCTTCTTAGTGCAGGTTCCCTATTGTGTGTCTTACTTGGGGGCCTCATCATGCTGCGTACTGCTGTAAAGCTATCTGGATCCAGCCTACACCGGACGACAGTTCATACGGTGATGCACAGTAGCTTGCGCTTCCTGGGCCATACTGACGTCGGCAAGATACTGAACCTGTTCAGCCAAGACATGAATCTGATGGACACACAGCTCCCGCGAATGGTCAACAACCTATGCTTTGTTCTCGCAACTGCGATAGGGCAAGCTGTCGTTATCGCGATGTCTTCAGCGTGGCCTGTTATCAGCTATCCCTTCTTCATAGCTATACTGTGGCTGATCCAACGCATCTATCTGCCAACATCGAAGCAGCTACGAATACTTGATCTAGAAGCTAAAGCACCACTTTACACGCACTTCCTCGACACCCTATCTGGCCTACCAACAATCCGAACCTTTGGTTGGTTTCCACACCAGCTATCACGCAACAATGTGCTGTTGGATGATTCGCAGTGCCCATCGTATCTCCTCGCGATGGTGCAGCAGTGGCTGACACTAGTCATGAATATACTGGTCGCCATCA
This sequence comes from Pseudomonodictys pantanalensis, assembly GCA_019022785.1. NCBI lineage: Eukaryota > Fungi > Ascomycota > Dothideomycetes > Pleosporales > Parabambusicolaceae > Pseudomonodictys > Pseudomonodictys pantanalensis. The sequence goes on from JAFHBV010000108.1 coordinate 21,030, forward strand.
TTGCTGTGGTTCTTGTCGTGCTAGCAACGAAGCTGCGATCCAATGCAGGAAGCGTTGGAGCTGGCTTGGTCACTCTCATCACTCTTGGGTCTTCGCTGACGGTTATCATCGTGGCATATACGGGCCTTGAGACCTCCCTCGGTGCTATCAACAGGCTGAAGGCGTTTAGCGAAGATACTGAGCAGGAAGATCGAAAAGACAAGCGAATTGTGCCTGAGAAGGAATGGCCAATGAGCGGGCTTGTAGAGTTGAGGAATGTGCAAGCGAGCTACGATGGAACAAATCCCGTTCTGAAAAGCCTAAATTTAGTCATCAGAGCTGGAGAGAAGGTTGCAATCTGTGGGCGCACAGGCAGGTAAGTGATACGCCAACACAACTATGGATCCGACCTTATTGACAAAGATATAGTGGGAAATCATCTGTCCTTGCGGTACTTCTTCGTCTTCTCAATTATGAAGACTCTGTTCAAGACACCATTTCACAAGTCCTCGTCGATTGCATGGATATAGTCACTATCGACCGAACGATCCTCCGCGAGCGCATCACCGCGGTCTCGCAAGACTCTGTATTTCTCCCTGATAGCACTTCATACCGAACCAACCTCGATCCCTGGGCTGCAGCTTCCGATGCCGAATGTATGGGTGTCCTAGCAGATCTCTCGCTAGTGCATATCATTAGGGAGAATGGTGGGCTGAATGCTCCTATGATGTCCGCTGAGTTGAGCGCCGGACAGAAACAACTATTCAACCTCGCAAGGGCTGTGCTAAGGCGGCGGGTAAAGCTCCATGAGACGAAAGTCGATGGCGGATTGCTGCTCTTGGATGAGATCACTTCTAGTACCGATGCAGAGACAGAACGGAGGGTGATGAGGATTTTGAAAGAAGAGTTCTCCAGGTATACGATCATTGCAGTCACGCATCGACGCGAGATGGCAATGGCTTCTGATCGTGTCATTGTACTGGACGCAGGAAGAGTAGTAAAGGATGAGAGACCAGCTGAGTTGGTAGAGATGGGCAGTTGGTTTAAGAGGCTGTGGGCCGAAGAAAGCTAGTAATATTGAATAAAATTCGATAATGATTATTCTAAAGCTATATACTACAAATCTAAAGCTTCATATACCCTGACCTTTCAAGAAATCGAAAACCATCTGGAAAGCCTTAGGAGCAACGCAGTGAAAGTTGAGATCATGCCCTGCCGGCAAATCGTCAACGGTCTGCAATGCCTTCGCATTCGTGAACAACTCCGTTGTCATATTCAGAACACCAACGCAGTCTCCGCCACATGCACTGACATCGTATCGCCCTTGAAGAACGTACACCGGCGCCTTCACTCCATGGAAATTACTATAATCCCCAAGCAGCGACACCAGCTCACCTACGGCGAAAGGCTCGCTAACGTGCTCGTACACCCATGTCCCGACCGAATGCTCAAAGTACGGCTCAGCAAAGTACGCATACATTTCAGCATACAGGTCCACTGAAGTGAGGTATCCCGGATCCAGATTGCCCCAGCGCTTGGGGTCCTGTAGCTTCGCGACGCGCCATCCGGCCCCGGCGACAAAGGGAGAGAAGTACTCGAACGTGCCGCTGAAGCCGGTGAGGACGACAGCGTCAACGGTGGTAAAGTTTGCGGCGCCTGCGGAGAGGTAGGCGCCGTAGCTATGACCGAAGAGGATGACTTTGCTGGCGTGCATGGAGTGGCGCGCGTATGTGGTCAGCGAGGAGAGGACTTGGGCTTCGACAGCGAATTGTGCGTCGGTGTGGGAGTTTACTCTGAAATTTGTTAGATAGAGTAGGTAGAGGAGAAAGTAGGGGGGGCTTGCTTGGATGATGAGCCCACCCCGATGCGGTCGTAGTTGAGCACGGAGTATCCGGCTGCAAGTGCCGCTTGGACAAAGTTGTACTTATCTGAACCTGGGAAGGATGGGTTCCAGTACCTATGCGTGTCAGTCTAGTCATTCATCTCGTTCAAAGGCAAGAATTTGTACTTCTTCGACTCGATGATCCCGTGCGTTGTGATAATCACAGGTCCACCACCGTTGCCGCACAGCTCAGCCCCTACAGTATACTCGCTGTTGACCGCATCTGCTGTCTGGCCGGCTACGGGAAGAGGATCACCTTCGGTCGCGTTTCCAAAATTCCGACGGGTAAAGTTGAAGGTCAGCGCTGTCGCATCCCAGTTGTCTGTGATGGTGCTTGTGATGAGGTAGCGCTTGTGCGTAACGCTGATGGGTATAGAAACTTCTTTGCAAAGTGGATGCGTCGGATGAGCATACACAGCAACGCTGGCCGCGAGAAGGCCAAGTAGTGCAAGGAGCTGCATGGTGTCGAATTGAAGAGACGAGGAGGTTGCAAGCGAGATACTTTCAAGGCTGCAATGCGGCTACCGCAGTATATGTACTTATCCGACATGTCTTCTTCTAGCTTCGAAATGAATAGATCTGCTAGAATACATCGTGAAAATTGCCTAAGGCACGGAGTAAGGTACCTAGGCCGTTAGTCATGCCTGGCTAAGGTGGGGGCTTATGGAATCAAAAGTGGTGAGTAAGCGATCCCCTGCTCGATCGGTGGAAGTGGGAGACTCCGACTCCGCTCTCAACAGCAGCCCACGGTGCCGGCCAACTGCTTGGAAAGTATCGTGGACCATGCTTCGGAAAAGGCTTCTCTCCCTAAAAACTTTTCCAGCTCTTTTCTTAAGTATGGACCTTTGAAGAATGCAACGTCAAATGCGGCGAGCACAGTGTGTAAACTTCAGTGTGGACCTGGAGGACCTCGGTAAGCGTACTGAGCTAGATCGCTTTAGGAAACCATCGTGAACCTTGGAAATCGGTTTGCACCTCCAACCTGTCGCCATCGGTGTCCTGGCCTTCACAATACAGTGATCCACTAAATATCTTCTTGGAACACTATATAAATGTCCTTCTACATGCCGCAGGTCCTTGATACGGACGGTAGATGGCAATGGGTACGGAATCGGGGTCGTGGTACGTCTCGCGGCGCTCGCAAGCCAGAGGGTGCAACAAGTTCATCAAGCCTCATCTCTTCTACCCTTATTTCTATTTAACTAGCCTCTTGTCCGAGGAACATTGCTAAGGCATAGGGTCATGGCTTGAACAGCGCGATTCCTCAACGAACAGTGTCATGGCCCGTAGTTCCAACGCTTTGACGCATCAGTCCATCGAATAAAGAGTTGCATTGTGGATAGAATGAAAGGTTCTCAAGATGTCCAATGATTGGGGGCTGCAGTGTTCACTGACCTTCCAGCAATAACGCCTGAAGAGAGAAGGGTTGCGGGGCTTGGACATGACATTCGGCATGACCTGGGTCCCCATACAACCCTCCACGTACCGGTACGCTCATTATCGTCTACGGCTTTAACGGAGCTATACGTCAAGGAATGAGGACGTTCAGGAGAAGCGTCGGACGACCTGGAACCTCCAGCAAAGCCCAGCACTGCCCCCTACAGGCTGAAGGTCGGGAATGACGCTAGCTAGAGCCGCGCTAAACCCAAAGTGGAATACAATGTGCTCGAAGTCACGTGCATATACGCTTGCCCAGAAGAGGGATCACAATTCATTGGCCCGACACGGTGGTAGCTGAACCTTTTTCATCATGAAAACGGACATACAAGTAAATCCGCTTGAGTTCATGCCAGTTACACTGTCTTGGGAGCTCCTGGAGGCGGACATAGCATCACTGAACCTGCTACCTCCGACAGGACATTCATCCTCGGGCCAATTCGACCACCGATTGAGCTGTAGAGGACGTGTATAAAGGGCACAGTCGTAACCAGAGACCCAGCATCATTAACAGCAGTGAACTCAGCAACCCTTCATAGCATCTCAACATCCAATTCTGCTACCAATCACCACCATGTCCGACAAGACCATCGTCCTCATCACTGGTGGTATGTTCTTTCCATGTCTCGCGATCCTTTCATACCGCTAATAGATCTGTATAGGAAACAGTGGCATTGGTTACGAGCTCGCGCGGCAACTCCTTCCTGACAGCAAATGGCACGTCCTCCTGGCCTGCCGCTCCGTCGAGAAGGGCGAAGCCGCAGTCAAGAAGCTCCAGGATCTTGGGCACCCAGGCACCGTCGAGTTCCTTCACATGGACCTCGCGAATGAGGAGAGCATCTATGCTGCTGCCAAGGAGGTCGAGAAGAAGCACGGCCGGTACGATCCCGTTCCTCAATCCTACCCCTCCCCAACGTGAAGACACTGGATGCTAACATATTGCATAGGCTCGACGCCCTCGTAAACAACGCCGGCATCGGCAACGCCCCTGGCACCCTCTTCCAAAAGTACAACACCTGTTTCGCTACTAACGCCACTGCCGTCGCTGTCACCATGGATGCTTTCGAGTCCCTCCTCTCCAAGTCCACAAAGACCGTCCGCATTGTCAACGTGTCGACTGGCGGCGCCAGCGTCGGAATGTATATCGACCCAGCCAACCCATATCGCAGTCTGCGCGCTCCGTGGTACCGCGCCAGCAAGGCGGCTATGAACATGCTCGCGGCAGACATGTGCGTGGGCTTTGAGGAGCGCGGGTGGAAGATATTCATCTATGCGCCCGGCTTCACGGAGAGTAATCTGAGCGATATGAATAAGATTGAGAAAGGGGCGAAGCCGGTGGCTGAGGGCACCAGGCCGATTGTGCCGTTGCTTAATGGGGAGAAAGATGAGGAGCATGGGAAGTTTTATGAGTCGAATGGTGGACATCATCCTTGGTAGGTGGCGAGTGGCTTGAATGATGGTGGAAAGGAGTGTGATATAATCATAGTCGCATTAGTCACCATTATGTACATGATCTCCCTTGAACTCCTCGTTCTTGAAACAGACGTACCCTGTACCTTACATTGACCCCATGGAAGTGCTCGCGTTCAATGAGTAGCTTACTGAGAAGGCGGCACAGCAGTGTTCTGGGTCGTCTCCTTGCGCTGGACGAATCCGAATCGTGGAGAGCCATTGTTCATGTCGAAGATCTACGATTATCAGCATCATTGCCGTCAAGCGCTATCGTGGGAACATCACTACTTACCGCATACATGGCCTTCAGCACAGCATCGCCGTAGATATCCATGTTCATGCTCCCGCGGCTCTGAATGCTGCCATAAACCATGCCATTACCAGCATCGGCGAAGCCAAGGTCCTCCTTTTGGAACGTTACGCTCGCGTCTCCGATAGCGAGAGTGATCTCAGGCAAATCATCGGCCGACGTGTTCGAAGGGAACAGATAGCCCTGGTTCTGTTGGTCGTATTTGGCGCCTGGAATGGCCTTGTACACTGCCTCGACGAGCGAATCATCAACAAGGCAAAGAGTTGTGCCGGTGTCCATGATGGAAGTGTTGTTGCTGCGGGTCACGGTCTGGCCATTGATGGTAGCACTGGTGGACTGAATTTGCCAGAAGCCTTGGCTATTGTCGACGTCAGCATAGTTCGGGGTAGTGGATTCCGCCGCGTTCAAGGCATCTTGATCGATGTAGCCGAAGGTGTAGAAACTCTGTTGAGATTAGCAGAAGGGAGTACGGTTAGAAGGCTAACGCACCTCTCCCTTATCTGGCTCGTCAGTGTCGCGCCAGGATCCCAAGTAGGCGGTGAAAAGCTGTTGTTTGGCCTCTTGCGATGCGATGAGGTTGTCGACTGTGGTCTTCTGTTGGTCTGGGGTCACGGTGTTGATGGAGCTGAACGCAAGCCCAAGGAGGCCGCTTCCATTGCCCTACTTGAGTGAGTACGGACACTGTTGGTAGAAGGGAGCTGCGTACCTGAGCAAATTGGTCGGAGAGCTGCTTCGCAAGTTCAATAGCCTGTCCTTCTACCTTCAAGCCACCGAGATTAACCACATCAGTACCGACGTCACCGCTAGCGGACGAGCCATCACCATAAGAGATCTTCCAAGTTTCTCCATCGAGACGCTTGAAGGTGCTAGACTTGGTGGCATCGAAGGGGACTTGCTGGTTCTGCGCATTGGCTTGGCTGAGGATGTTCTGAGGCAATTCGGTCGACCAGACCTGTATACGTCGGTTAGCTTGGCTGTTGTCTCCTGGTAAACATCCTGACTCACCCAAAGGTCGCTTGAACCGGTGTCGAAGTCGAGGTACAGCTTCTGCTCTGGCGTGCCAATGCCGACCTCGCAAAGGTAAAGCGAGTCGTTCTGAATGTCCTCGGCCGGCACTTCACCCTCGGCACCTGTGCCGCTTGCAGCCGGGTCGCCACTGGGCGCTCCACCAGTCGATGAGGGCTGGGCGTCGAGGTCACGCTTCCTCAGCACGTAGTGTGTGCGCATACGGCCTCCGACTCCGCCGAACTTCCCTTGTTGACTGAAGACCTTGGCCTGGTAGTAAGGTCCCGGCTTGGTGGGGTGGAAGCCATCTATACGAGGTTAGCAACCGATGAAGATAGCCCAGAATGCCTGATAAAGACGTAGAACATACACTTCCTCATGGCATGAAGGTACGACTTAGTGCCATTGCTCTTGTAGGCACGGCTGCGCTGAACGGCCAAACGTTGAAAGGAGGACATCTTGTTCTTGTTGTGTGTGAAAGTTGAATTGTTCTTAGAAGTTTGGTTGTAGAGTGGTGTGTTTGATGGGCGTTAGCTGGATTCGATTTGTGGAAGGTATTGATGTTCAGTCTTTCCTACCAGCACACCTACCTATATACTCACGCGCTGCATCTTGCGTCACACCCTCCTCACGACCACCACTAGAAGGCAACAGCCGCAAACCTGATTGCGATGGTACTCGCCCATCAGTGGCATATCTTTGGGTACTCGCCTTCAGACCCCAGGCTGCGGTCCCATGCCTGCATATCCTCGCTACCGCAAGGACTACCCTTCAGGCGCCATCAAGCTTTACCAAGCTTCGCGGCTCTTCTTTGGTCGCCTTGGTCGGAGCCGATCCTGTAACAACACTAGTCGGTGGCGACGGTGGTATTATGAAACAAGGCACTGGCGCATCGCAAGGCTGTGGAAGTCGCTGCATTACCTCAGTCACACGGTTGTGGCTTGCACTACGGAAGCGGCGAAGATGCCGACGAAGCTGGATATGCCACGACTACGCGCTAGTAAAGGTCCCTGATATCTGACGGCAATGGTGAGGGCTGTTGGGTGGCACGTTGCTTCATATGCGATAGAAACATGCAGCCCTCTAGAACTTGGGTCGAGCATCCATGGCATTTTTCGTCATCTGCCCTGCATCTCCGCTTCCTAGCTCTTTGTTTGTTTTATTGAGTGCTCGCCCAGCTCGGGGGTCGATACGTCAAGTGAGTGTCTCAAATCCAGGTTTCGGGCGGCTAGCTTGTGTGTATACAAGGATGCCGCATCTGCATTCGTCCACGAGAAGATGCAGGAACGGGGAAGGCTTCCGTTCTTGGCGGTCTGCCACCGGTGGTGTATTGGGAAGCAAGAAAGGCCCAGTGGGTGTTATCAATATCCCCTGTGAGATGAGCGGGTGGGCGCCTTGGTGTCTTGAGGTGTGCGGGCCCCGGGGTCCACAGGTGCAGGTGACGCTAGCGGGTATGACGTCACGCGGTACGCGTCATCTGGGCATCTACGGAGCGCGAGAAAACAAAGAAGTACCGAAGGCAGTGCATATACGGGGATGCGAGAGCATCGGTAGTATATGGGAGACCCTTTTTATGAATTTCCGTCCCTGTATTTCCAGCTATTTTGCGTCGGAATTGCACTGTCGACGGTTTCCAGCGAAAGCACCCATGACCGTGCGAAATAAGAGAATCGATGCAAGAGTGATCTCAACTGTTATTCTTGCATTATGCTAGTGAACGAATCTCACTTTGAAACGATATCAGATCATAGGAGCGTACGCATAGTTCAGTCAAAGACTTGGATGCGAAGATGTCGAGGGAAGACGCCGGGGAAGAATATATGTCCTATAACCTGGCTCACTACTATATCGGAAGTTGAACCTTATTCGAAGTAACCTTGCCCAGCAGAGTGTGCTCCTCAGAATCCCGCCTTCTGTGCTGAATACTCCAAAATACCCTTACCAGCACCCCATACAATATCCTTATAGCCTTTGGGCATCTTGCGACACTTGTCACATTCTCCATTGCGTCAGCGAATTCGAGCTATCAGTGTGAGCAGTCAGGACTTACCATCCCATGTGTACTTCGGATTACGCCGGCGCCCACATCTCTTATTGTTCTTGCACTTCCTTGCAAGTACGTAAGTCTTGACACCCACATCCTCCTTCACCACATGTATGCCCTCCTGGAGCAAATTTCGGGCCGTGCGTTCATCTATCAGCGTAATCTGAGGAAGCGATTGGATACCAGGGCGTGGACGGTGCACCATGGAGGTCTCGGCGGCGTAGTCACGGGAACGGGACAGTTGACGGCGAGGGATTTCCTCGGCATCTGAGTCTTCGGGTTCGCTCTGGATGGACGCAGCGTCGCTTGTGTACGTGTGAGTGTATTCAGGTATAAGCGCTGATGATCACTTACTATTGTGCGCGGTAAATGGCCTCCTCCTTCACCTGCTTCTTCTTTCGTCCGTGTCCAACGGCCATGGTTAGTAGTGTCAGTAACAGAATCACAAAGACTTTCATTGACCCGCAGGCCGTCCTGTCCGCTGTACCAGTGCATCTCAAGCAATATTTATATACCTGCTGGGTGTCAGCTTCCTCATCGCTTTACCAGCTTTCCTTGGAAAGTGAGCGGAATCAGGAACCGTCCAAGTCAGCCTTCTCGTTGCCTTATTTTTTTCCTTGAAAAATGAGAACAGATTCGGGAAGCATCCAATAGGTGAAGTGGTGTAGCGATAGTGTGGAGTGACAGCATCTGGAAGTATCCAATAAGAGAAGTGGTGTAGCGATGAGGTGGCTACGCCTCGCCAATCGCGATGGACTGGCAAGTTAAAGGTATTCACCTGCATGGCGGGGACGTGCCACGGGAGAATATACGAGCAAAAGAAACTGTTCGTGGGCTTAATGTGGCCTGGGAGGCCGCTCCGTATGGTTGAAGCCCCGCCATGTGACTCAAGCAGGCAAGCTATGGCTGCTCTTGGCCCCAGATAGGATCCCTCAAACCGGTTGTGGGGGATGATATCATCCCATGAAATCGGTATGTGAAACAAAGATGGTAGTCATCTCATTGAGTTGCAGGAAGTTGGCTTGTACATCTTTGTATCCCCGCCTCCCCGCCGCTACCTAATCTGTTCTATGCCAGTCTACCATCCAGTTTGCAGCGACAAGAGGCACTGCCTCAGCCCCGCCAACCCAACAACCTAGCCCGTCCCTCCCACGCTCTACAACTTCTCGCAATCCCCCATAAACTCCTCCAGCACCTCCTCAAACATGCCCGGCCTCTCCCAAAATGGCGCATGCTTCAGCCCAGGCAGACGCACACACTTCCCCTTCCACAGCCTCTTCCACTTGATCTCGTCAAGGTAGTCCAGACTAACATACGGCTCCTCACCCCCATTGACAACCGCAACCAGCACATCCCCATTCTCCTCCACCGTCTTCCTCTGATCCAGCCCCACACCATCAGCAAACTTCTTCCACATGAGCATGCGCGAGCGCCCGTCCGTCCGTATCGCGCAGTCCTCCATCCACTGCTCAAACGGCTCGCCGGCACTCGTGCGCGCAAAGTCCTTCGCTTCCTCTTCTGTCCAGTCTTTCTTCGCGGGGAAGCCCATGTGTGGGTTCTCGAAGCAGAATGCACGGTTCGTTTGCTCGACGCCAAGGGCGGGCGGCGTGCCGACGATCATGAGGCCCTTGAGACTGATCTCATGCCGCTGCAGAAGCGGGATCATCTCAATCCCTATGTGGCCGCCGAGGCTCCACCCCAGAACCACGACGTTGTTGACGCGAAGATGCTCCAGGATGTGGACTGCGAGCTCGGCGTAGCCGCGCATCCAGTACGATCTGTCTGGATTTGGAGCGTTGGAGCTGGCGCCATGGCCGGGCAAATCGAAAGCGATGACACGCCAGCGCTCGGTGATGCGTTTACTTTCTTGGATGTGGCGCCAGATTTTGGAGCTGGAGGAGTTGCCGTGGATGAGGAGCAGGGCGGGTTCTTTGTTCTTGAGGTCGGTATCCATCACGCTGATGAGACCGTGGTCGGTGTTCATCGTTATGCTGCCGCCGGGCATGGTGGAGGTTGGGCGCCGGAACGACGTTTCTCGATAGAACGGTGGTTGGTGCAGGTGCCGCGTGCGTAGCAGGATGCTGGGTTGTTGCTTATAGACTAATTGGGCTGCACGACAACAGGAGTGGGGGTTATTGAAATAGATTTTGTTTAGTTTGCGGTCGAGATCGAAGCAGGTAAATAGGACGGAGAAGGTTGGAAAAATATGAGAAGAGAAAAGAAAGGAAAACAAGATGTGTGCATACGAAATGAGTCCAGGAAGCAGCAATGCAACAACGGGTGTGGGAAGGATCAGACGTTATCGGAGCAGCTGCCCGGCCAATTACCTGCGAAGACGTCAGAGCAGTGCGCAGGGTCTTATATATCATCCCGAGTGTAACAAAGGCGGAGAAGACTACGGGTTAGGCTGCATATACGAACGATTTCGAAATATTGACGTGTAGTGTAGTTAATGGCACAACCCGGATCTACAATGCAGATTCCGTGTTTGTACATGCGCGTGTGATTATTTCGTGCATTCGCAGCGAACCCCGCCATGTACATGAAATGTGGTTAGCGATGAGAGGCCTTTGGCGAGAACGGGAAATTGGAAAAGCCGAGCAAACTTCTAGGCGAGCAAAGCACCTTGACTACAGTCAGGATGCTAGTTTAGCACTACTCCCTGGTGCAGTGTGTAGACTTCGCGAATTGCCTCCTTGGTCCGCAACTGCAGCTGCACCACTTGCGCCATGCCAACGTTTCGACTACTATTGTGTGAAATCGGCGCCCCAAGCTGGTCACCGGGCTGAAGTAAGAGATGCCAAACTGAAGGCCGGGGTGCAAGATCCAAAAACACAAGATCGAGCCAAAATCAAGCCGGCGGCGCTCCAAGAATACTCCCTTGGGCATGGATATTAATTGCTCCTTACTCTGCATCTTCATCGTCGTCGTCCTCTTCCTCCTCGCCATCCTCGTCTTCGTCATCTTCGCCATCGGAAATTTCCTCGCCAAGCTCTTTGAGCCGTTTCTGCATGTTTATTAGCTTATTGTACGCATGCACATCTATGCGAACGTACCTTATCCCTGGTCCTTTTCTCTTCCAGATCTCCGAGGACCACAAACAGATCGTCGAGTTCTGTTTGCGCAGCAGCTCTGGCTTCTTCCTTCTCCTTGACGGCGGCTTCTGCCTTGCGCAGCTTCTCCTCGGCATCCTTGACTTTCCAGGTCTGGTCCTGGGCGGTCGTTTTCAGCTCCTGGCGTTCGGCCTTGAGTTGGTTGATTTGGGACTCGCTGTCACGCACGTGTGCTTGTAGATTACCTATAGGTTGCTAGTCAGTTTTGCGTTGCGCATCGTTGTGCGCATCGTCGTCGCGCTTGTGTTCTTGGGGAGTGGGTTGAGACACCACCTGTTAGGCTCGATGTCTTCCTGGTAATTGAGGACTGGAGTTCAAAAACCACGGGAAAGCTCTGAGGATTAGGACGTGATAGGACTCACCAAGTGTCTGCGTGATTGTAGCGATCTCATCTCTTGTTCGCTTCTGGGTAGCCTCCAGCCCTCGAATGGTCTCCAACGCTTCCGAACGTGCTCTATCCGACGCACTCAGTCTTCTCTCCAGATCGCCTCGCATGCGGGTCGACTCGACGAGCTTCTCTTCATACTCTTGTTTGACGCGTGCAACAGCCAGGCTGGACTCCTTTGAAGCCTGTTGTGACTTATTGTTCAGCGCCGCGATTTGAAGGTTGTGTTTGTTCTCCAGATCAAGCAAGGCCTGCTTGTGCTCACGCTCCAGTTTTCTGATGTCGTTTTCGTGGCTCTTGTGCAGGTCCTCGTTGATGCGCTTGATGGTATTGACCTGTGTCTGCGCCCACTCCTGGGTTTTCCGATGGTCTGCCTGTTCCAGACTCAGCTTCTCCTGGGTCTTTCGGTGGTCGGCCTGTTCCTGGTTTAGCTTCTGCTCCATGGTCAAGATTTGCGCCTGGAGCCCCTCAATTGACTTGGTCTTGTCATCGATCTGGCCACGCAATGAGTCCACCAGATCTCGGTCAATGCCGTCGTGTGATTGATGAATCTCGATAACGGGATCCCTATCAATCGCCCTCGACAACCGGCTGAAGTTGTCTTTCAGGAAATCGACAAACATCTCGTCGAAGAGCACGTCTGGTGCAATGCCCCCTGATGACCCAGTGCGCGGAAGCACTTCGAAATCCCGGACGAATGGATGATGTCGCAATTCGGATATGGCGTTCAGGTACTTTTCACGTCCCAGCGTGGTTGTTAATATAGGCTGTAGTTCACGACGCGGTACTGGAGAATCTTTGGTGGAAAACTCGTAGACTATGCCGAGGAGCACCGCACAGAGGCCTTTGACGATAGTGTTGTCGCTACCTGGTCTTAGGATAGCCTGAACGAGACTTTGGAGACTGCTTGCTTCTCCTAGAAAGTCATTCACGGCTGCTGCATCCTCGAATAGCCATCCCGACAATAGCATGAGGTAGGCGATGGGTATCCGCTCATCTTCACCTAGTTGGAGGCTCGCGATGAGATTTGCGGTCAACGTTTGTATACAAGTCACCACCTCTTCACCGCTCTCCGCATCGCCTTCTGTCACTTGCATCAAGACCTCCTTCGCTTCGTGGTCGTCGAAGATAAGGTGGAATATCAGCGCGGAGGCGAACCACGTCCGGTAAGGGTCGATGGTCTGAGATCCTTGTGGTCCTGACAGAAGCGTGGTCAAGGCATTCGCCGTCTCGTCCGCACCTTCGACATGTCCGCCTATCGCTCGACGCAAGAAATGTATCCGTATCTGCATGTGGTTGTAGAAATACGCCTTGATGCATTCGCAAGCGGCAAAACGAAGATCGAACATCTCATTCGAAGCCGGGGTGAGGGCAAGGTCCAGAAGTGCATCGATGATATAAACGGTCGCAATACCGTTAGGCGACGCAGCGCCATTGGTTGCGGGCTGGACAAAGGGTCGGACTTGTAATTGGGCAAAGCCTTCTTGCAGCCTGGTGTTCCCTCTGATCATGTCTGCGCAAGTATTGAGGGCCTCCACCTTGATGGGCAAGGCGGTTGATGACTCAAAAGCCATGTTGAGGATTTGCTGCAGCAGGCCATGCTTGTGAAACGAGGCCTGGTTGGGCAGGGTGCTTGTGCTACCTCTAACAAGGAACATGCGCAGTATCGCCAATAGGCCCCAGATGTTCTTGTCAGCCTGTGGACTGACCCAGTCGTCATCCTCTCCTGTGCTTGGCCGGGGCTTCTTCGGTTTCTTCGCACCGGGCAACAGCGCTGCAGACTTCGCGACGCCACCAGTCTCCCTGAAGGCAGTCTGATTTGACGCGTTGAAGCGCACGAGATTTGCCAGAAGCGACAGACAGTCCTGAACCACCACTCCGCCCTGTGTGAGTCCTCCGTCTTGCTGTATCATGTTGAAGACCTTTTCGAACGCATTCTCGAAGACGAAGAGCTTCTGGAGCTCCGAGGAGGCTTGGGACAGGTCGTTGAGTAGAACGAGACCGTGGGTGCGGACGGCATCGCGTGGGTCATCTAGCGTTGCTACAAGTCGCGGTGTCCCCAAGGGTGCTGTGAGGATGCATTCTTGGGTTCGTTCTGGTCGAGCACCGAATATTGCACTGAGAAGTTGCAGGGAATAGAGTCGCGAGTAGAAATCCGGGGTTTCGAGGAGATCGAGGAGGATGGTTATATTGTCTTGCCGCTACCATAAGCTCAGCACTGGTGGGTTGGTCTTTGGAGACACTCTTACCTGCGTGAATTCGTCTGCGAGCCACAGGGCAATCTCGTCTGAAGCTTCTGGGCTGCGCTCATCGGGATTGAAGAGCATCAGCAGCGTCTCAAGCACCACCTTGATTGTATCCACATCCTCAGCATCCTTTGTCAAGGCTGCTATGAGACCGCGGAGTGCGCCTGAGGCTACCGAGGCTGGGTATTCCTTTGCGAAGCTTCGAAGGCCAAGGATGGCAGCCCGGCGGTCCTCGAGAAGAGTGGCACTGGCGAGACGGCCGCTGAGGGTGCTGATTGTGTCGGTAGCAGTCTGTTTGGCCGGCGCCTGGGCCTCGAGCATTCGCAGCATTTTGCGGGCAGGGGTGGACAGCTACGCGTTCATGCCGGGAAGGGAGTCTCTGGCGGGAAAAGGCTGGAATAAGATCAGGCACGGGCGAGCCTCTCGAGAGGCCAACGACCGTGGCTGCACTCAGGATGCCAGTTTACCACCTCTCGTCTGGCTAGGAATTTTCGTCAAGGCGGGCTGATCTGCAGCGTTCGTTTTCCCATGAGAGGTATATGGTTTGGTGAGAAGACGACTATAAGACCTCTCGTAGTCTAGATGTGCCAAAAAGTTTGCAATGTGAACAGTGGTGCGACTTCTATAAAATAGTAGCTCCACGTTGAATTCGCGATTTTTCGATACGGAGCGACAAGAATTATCATGAGGATCCGGAGCGGGATACGGAACAACATCGGCCCGTTTCCAGGTCTTGGCGCTGTCAATGAAACTTTGTCTGACTCTCAGCGCGCAGCCCTTTCACGACGCGACACCGACATCCACCACGTCAAACATACCCGCCCGCCTGCTCGCGCTGCCCCGGATCTAGGGCGCCCGCGAATCATCATCGCAAGGGAGCAGCTACCGTATGCCGCGCTTCCCTGCCGCAACTCGTTCGCTTCATCCCCTCAAGGTGGCCGTTTTCGTCTGGTAGGGTTGACCCTTTCAAGTCTCTCATCTTCGCACACTTCTATCAACTAGAGCCCATCAATTCTAGTTGGCTTTCGTTGCTTTACAGTCCCACAGACCACTGCCCGCCGCGTCTGTACCGCTTACTCGCGCATCTTCGCCGGAGCAGCGCCCTCTCGCAACCCCGTACATTCCACCGACAGCCCCTATAGATACAAGGCGCGCACAGCCGAGCGCAATCCGCAGCCATGGGTGTTCCCGCCATGTTCCGCTGGCTCAGCCAGAAATACCCCAAAATCATCTCGAGTGTTATCGAAGACCTGCCCAAGGAGGTCAACGGCGAGAAGGTGCCCGTGGACCGCACCAAGCCAAACCCAAACGGCGAGGAGTTTGACAACCTATACCTGGATATGAATGGCATTGTGCATCCTTGTTCACATCCGGAGGACAAGCCTGCCCCGAAGACGGAGGCCGATATGATGGTCGCCATTTTCGAGTATACCGATCGTGTCGTAGGCATGGTGCGCCCTCGTAAGCTGCTCTACCTCGCTGTCGACGGTGTTGCACCCCGCGCCAAGATGAACCAGCAGCGCTCCCGCCGCTTCCGCTCCGCTAAAGAAGCCAAAGAGAAGGATGCGGAAAAGGCAGAATTTGCCAAGATGCTCAACGCCCAGAAGGCCAACCGCGGTGAAGCCATCACCAGCGTAGATCAGGTCATTGAGAAGACTTGGGACTCCAACGCCATTACGCCAGGTACACCCTTCATGCATTTGCTCGCTGAGAGTCTGCAATACTGGTGCGCCTACAAATTCACCACTGATCCCTCCTGGCAAGACATGAAGGTCATTATTTCAGATGCCTCGGTGCCCGGTGAGGGTGAACACAAAATCATGAATTTCATCCGCTCTCAGCGTGCTATACCAACCCATGATCCCAACACCCGTCATGTTATCTACGGCCTGGACGCTGATTTGATCATGCTTGGCCTTGCTACGCACGAGCCTCACTTCAGAGTGCTCCGTGAGGACGTCTTCTTCGATTCCGGCAAGGACAAGGTCTGCATGCGATGTGGCAGAAAGGGCCACCATGTTTCTAATTGCTCACACCCCCCTGGTACCGAGAAGCTCACAGAGGACGAAGCGCAGCAGGAATGGGATGCCGCAGAGCACCCTCTCAAGCCGTTCATTTGGCTTCACATCAACGTATTAAGGGAGTATCTGGCCATTGAGATGGACGCACCCGGCCGCAAGTTTCCTCACAATGTGGAACGAGCCCTTGATGATTGGGTCTTCATGTGTTTCTTTGTTGGAAACGATTTCTTACCACATTTGCCTAGCTTGGAGATTCGAGACCAGGGCATCGACTTACTAACCAGCATTTGGCGCGACTTAGTTCCTAGGATGGACGACTATGTTACCAAAGACGGATATCCTGATATGTTGCGGGTGCAACAAATTCTGGAAGGTCTCGCCGTACGGGAGGCTGATATCTTCAAGAAGCGAAAGGAGGATTCGGATCGCCAGGCTGCTAATCGTGCGCGACGCGAAGCAGAACAGGCAGCACGCAATGGTGGCAGAGGCCGTGGACGCAACGGTGGTGACAGGAATTCCGGACCGCCTTTCAAGCGTGTCAAGGAAGACACCCAGACCTTTCTCGATGCAGGCATCATGTTCTTCTCTCCGCAAGACGCCCAGTCAAACGAGGTGCGCAACATTCACAAGGAGCTGTTGGCAAACAAGAATCAGTCCAACAAGAGTGCCGCGGCTGAGCTGAGGGCCTTGATACGATCGAAAAGTGACGCTAGTGTTGGTCAGAATGGAAGCCACAACGAGGACTCAACAAGTGCAGATGGCGCCGACACCCCGGTTGAGTTGGGCAAGCGCAAAAGGGACGAAGCCGAGGACGAGGACAACGGCACTCCTGGTCGGAACACACCCGTCGTCCCAGCATCACCCTCTCTGAAAGAGAAGAAGGATGCCCCCATGGAGGATACAGTCAAGCTCTGGGAGCCTGGCTATGAAGAGCGATACTATGCTCAGAAGTTCCATGTCGATCCCAACGACATTGCGTTCCGTAATACTGTTGCGCGACACTATGCCGAGGGCCTATGTTGGGTGCTCGCATACTACTTCCAAGGCTGCCAGTCGTGGACCTGGTATTATCCATACCACTATGCTCCATTCGCAGCCGACTTCAAAGGGCTTGCGGATCTCGACCCACGCAAGATGTTCAAGAAAGGCAAGCCGTTCCATCCGTATGAACAGCTTATGGGTGTGTTGCCCGCTGCGTCCAACCACGCCATCCCCGAGCCGTACCGCATCCTCATGTCGGACCCTAACAGTCCCATCATCGACTTCTATCCAGAGGATTTCCCAATCGATCTGAATGGTAAGAAGTTCGAGTGGCAGGGTGTGGCCATCCTGCCCTTCATCGATGAGAAACGCCTCCTGGAAGCAATGAAGACGAAGTACGACGAGCTCAGCGATGACGAGAAGAGGCGAAACGAGTTCGGTAAGGAGACGTTGATGTTCTCACAGACTGGTCAGCTCTTCGGAACCCTCAACAAGGCACTATACCGCAAGGGTGCTTCGAAGGTGCAGATCGACCACGAGAAGAGTGGTCGTCTCCATGGTGATGTGGAAGCGCACGACATGTGGATACTCGACAGCCAACTCATCCCGCCATTTGAGATGGACGCAGATAGTGACTTCGAACTTGTCCAAGACGGTTCAATGAGGTATGTCCGCCAACTCTACCGCACAAACTGTTCCTAACAAACACAGGGTCTACTACGAAATGCCCAAAGTCGAAGCCAAGAACGCCCACAAGTCCATCCTGCTCAAAGGTGTCAAGCTACCAGAGCCCGCTCTCTCCGAATACGACATCCAGGAGGTCAAGCGCAACAAGGATCGTCGCGGCGGCTACCGAGGCGGCCGCGGCGGTGGTAGGGGACGAGGCGACTACAACAATGGCAGGGGAGGACGAGGCGACTACAACGGAAGGGGAGGAGACTATGGCAACGGCCGCGGCGACTACAACAATAACAGGGGAGGCTATGGCAATAATCGTGGCGGGTATGACAACGGCTACGGCAACTTCCCACCGCCGCCGCAGGGATGGAACCCGGCACAGGGTATCCCTCCACCGCCGCCTGGCTGGGTTCCTCCTCCGGGATGGGCGCCACCACCTGGTATGGCGTTCCCGCCACCTCCGCAACCTGCGGCGCGTCCGGCATGGATGAATGCTGCCCCGCCGCCGCCGCCCGGTTATGGCGCTGGACAGGGTGGGTATGGTGGTCAGGATCGAGGTGGGTATGGAGGCCAGGGTGGTGGAGAGTATGGAGGAAGGAATGACTACAGAGGAGGACGCGGTGGGGGTGGGTATAATGGTAGGCGGAACTACTAGGCTCTGGGTCACTAGGTTTGTGTTCTTCAAAAGCGGGACTGATTGATGGAAGGAAGCTCTGTAAGATTCATTGTATTATTGCAAATGGGAAGGGGACTAATAGGCTACACATGGTGCCCGAGCATGGTGCCGGAGATCCTTGTCCTTGTTTGTTCGCAGCGGTTATCTTTCGTCACGAGCTTTCTTCAACACAGCTTCTGACTCACTTTCATCAACCAGGCGAGAAAATACAGTAGTATTTGAAGGGACTGCCCTGCATACGACATTGGGTCGGTCAATGCCGTTCTTGCGCTTCATCGTTGCTTGCAGGGAAAGGCACTGTC
Organism: Pseudomonodictys pantanalensis; assembly: GCA_019022785.1. Lineage (NCBI taxonomy): Eukaryota > Fungi > Ascomycota > Dothideomycetes > Pleosporales > Parabambusicolaceae > Pseudomonodictys > Pseudomonodictys pantanalensis. The sequence goes on from JAFHBV010000108.1 coordinate 39,541, forward strand.
TCGCATGTGTTGCAAGGAGGGATGTTTTCATGTTGGCCACTTTGAGACACATAGTGGTAGCCCTTGATTTCAGTCGTACCTATGCGCAAGTGCGGAGTGAAGAAGGGAGAGAATGTTGACGGGTGTGGGCTGTTTATATACACGGGATCGATCTCATTACATAGTTGAGGTTGCTTTTGATAGGAGTATGAATAAATGGATATAGACTGGTTTCACATGCATATCTACCGAGACGTTTTGACATACGCTTTTCAAGCCTGCATATCGTGAAGTTGATCCACCGAGAGCCGCAGCGCACATCGTTGGTTTTGCTGTTGTTTTGAAGTAGCTTCGTCGCTCCCTGAGAATGGTCCGAACCGGAAGCCTTTAACACTGCTGTAAAGAAGGGGAGCCGAACGAGACACCGCGCAATGAACGTAGGTGGTGAATTTTTGAGACACCAAGAGCATGGAACAGATGTTCCGCGCTTTTAGACACTCTATTAGAGTATCTGGCTTGTGTGCGGAAAGAAAGTGCTCAGGAAGGAGATCTTTATATATATACTTCCCAAGCAACCGAACCCGTCAGACTGGACATGAAAAATCCTTCCATAAGATTTGCGTGGGGAGAAATCTTGTCCAAGTCTCCATGTTCGCGTTCTGGGTATTTTGGAGTAGTCGCCATGGCCTTCCTTTCGTCCTACTTGCGAGACCCCGACGAACATACACAGGAGCATTTGGGATTTTCTGTCTCAACGCTTCAAAGGAGCAATGCGCGCGCTGGTGGAACCCGAGTGGGACATGAGGTAAGCACCATAGGCTTTGAGGCAGAACAAGCTGGCCATGACATGTCTTTGTTGGGCATTTAGAGGAAAGCCGAAAAGCACCGATGGGTTTGCAGCTGAAAGGAGAGACTGCTGCGAGAGCATGGATTTTTTCCACAACTTCTGTGAGCCTCAAACCGATATAAAGGACAGGTAAAAGACACTAAGGCAGCCACAAGTGTATCAGCCGCTCAACCACGACGCACATGTCCGTGTCGTCTACAGTTTTCGATGTCTGCGGTTGCTCTATGGCATACGGTTCCTGAAATGCTGAAAGCAGCTCCCGGACTCCGCCATGATCTTGCGTGACTTATTTTTCTTTTCAGACGCGACGCATGGCCATGTTCCGCATCACTTTTAGCAGCCTTCGGAGAGTGGCTGGCTTATGTGAGAAAGGGAAGCGTCGGATGTGGAGGCCACTTTATACATATCACTCTCAGATTGGCGGACTCGTTCCGCATGATAAGAAAGCATGGAAGTTTTCTTGTCGATCAAAAAGGGCGGCACATGACCTTGGTGCAGTTGAATTTTCGGATGCCGATCCCCGAGCCTGCCTCGAAGGCTCTTTCATGTCGCTCAGTCGTATTGGATTTCGAGAGTTGGAGGGAAATCACCATTGAATTTTGGCTTGTGTGCTTCGGCACGCAGGCACAGCATTGGATTAAAAGGGTTGGATTTTAGTTTCTTGCCCCTATGATGTGTCGAGCTGCAGGAAGAACGCAATAAGAGCAGATGCTTCGCAATTGCATCTTTTAGGATCAGTGAAGTCCGCAGAAAACTTCCCACTGCAGCCCCGCGTTCCACAGGTTGAAGAGGCCTCTGAGAGAATGAGGCAAAGTTTCCAGTCCAAAGTCCCCATGCAAGTGTCTTTTCTGGACTTGGAAGTCAGGATCAAGAGGTAGACCTCTGGGGCATGCCATTTGTGGGGTCAGGCTTGAACAGTACCTTAGATTGCTGTCAAAACCCTCTGCGCATCTTCCTTTTCCCTACACCTTTGAATTTGGTCCATGAACTCGAGGAATAAACTCTTTTCATCATTGTACACGTTCGGGTTTCTTCCTTCGACGCGCCATTTTCGATGGGTGTAGACAAAGGGTCCCAGGCGGCATATAGTCGGAGTCTATGTTCTTTATGAATTGGACTCATCAGGTATAAACGTAACTTTTTCCGGGGCGGGACAAGCTGTCTTTCAAAGTGAGGATGCTGGACACCACACACTTCACCATGACCGCCATTTGTAATTCTTTTTGGTGCTCTGCAACATGAACTATCCAAATCTCTATTTGCGGACGTGATAGTAAAGAGGTGTGAAGAGAAAGGTGAAGAAAGGAGCAGGGCAGGTGCTTTTGATACCGAGATGATCCAGACCCCAAGCCTTTTGGCGTTTCCTGCGCGGTAGCGATTTCACCTGTGCGAAGAACATGGTATGATGGTCAAGGAACTTCCGTCAGATTCTTTTTGGCAACTGGCCATGGACAGCCAAGAATACAACTTTCTCGATAGTCGCGCCTCGCGGCGTCTCTTCTTTCACGAAAACAAGATTGCCCGTCCTGCGGGCATGGGTTTCCGTTCTTGCGAACTGGTGTCCTGGGTATAGACACGCCAATTTCATCTACTGGAAGGTTGCGGGTCTCTTGCGTTCGTTTTCAATTTCGAATGCGACTTCCCAGCAGCTTGGAGCGCATCACCACCCGGTTTTGCCAACGAACATCCAGTGCATTGCAAGCTATCGGAACTGCAACCCCGCAGCACATTTCCATAGCTTGAAGGTTCTTGAGTTTGGATAGCACGATGTTCATACAACTTCCTAAAAGCTTTTCGATACACTCGCATATCACCATGTTTCCTATAGCTCCAGGACTGGAACTGTATTGGTCCAGGTCGGCCGCTGTGAAAGTTCAAGAAAGGATTCATACGAGCGATCGGCATTTTGATCGCCTCGGAGATAGGAAAAACGTCTCCATTTTGGAAGATAGTGAAGATTTTCGTTAAGAGGCAGACCAGTAGAAGCCCATATCTTGCTGTGCCACTACCAGAGGGCAAGCGGACCATGAGTGGGTTGCTTCAGAGTTTTTTGACAATGCAACCTCGAAGAAGAGCGCAGTGAAGAGTAAAGAGCAGGAATAGCGCGATAGATGGAGCTTTATACCTCCACTCATCGGCCGAGGCGCATGCGAACAGCGCGGACACAACCTTACATATGTTTCTGCCAGTGATTATTATTCTACAATTCAATCTCCATATCCCAACATCCCGCATTGGAATGCATGCCACCCATACACATCCCACATACCAGTTGAGCCAGTAGGATCCCTGTATCCCACTGTCCAGTTAAACCGACCCTCAAAACACTCATTGTTGTAGCACATCCCAACTGTCTTGTACTCTTCTGGTACACGCGCATTCAGATCTGTAATCGTGACATTGTAAGGTAGCTTGGAGGTAATATTCTGGCCTGTGAAGCGAATATTAGAGCAGCTCTCTCGCAAAACCTTCACACTACAGGGCTTCCATACTCACCCGAAAACACAGCAGACTCGTGCCCAAGCTCAGTGCAATTGTAGTCATAAACGGTTGCCGTGTACCAGTCCACTCTCCCCGACTCGCCTAGAAGAGGACCATCTCGTCAATTCTTTGAAGTGTGAGTAGGCGAGGCTATGAAATTTCAAACTTACGAGGGAATCCAAACCATGAAGGATCATATTCCATACCCCAGAGGGCGAAGGTGCACGTTCCGGGGTCATGTGGTATGCAGGAGGTGGCATTTCCCATTCTGGTGACTGGCAAACGGGGCCCAAAAGTGCTAACGGGTTTACACTCGCGTTCAGAAAAAAATGGAATGACCATCTGGGAATGAGAAAGTGGCCTTAGATACTCTCAATCTTTTGGCATACAACCGCGCCTTCATAATATGCAAACAATACCGATTCAATTGCCTTCTACACCGTTCAGTCTCAATAGCACCTTGTACGTACAATTGTATTTGGGTATACCATTGCGTGACCCAAAACGACGGTTTCCGGGAAAGCGCCAAGATGAATCAATTTCATTTTTTGCTAAAGTAGTGGTTGGTTTAGTTTGGAGTTTAGCCACGGCTGCGCTCATTGGAAGAGCTTTAAATGAATACGAGAATCAAAACAATAATGCTCACTTTCCAAGAATTCGAGCTGGACCGGAGTAATGTCGCATTGGTGCCTGCCTGGTAGCTCTATCGCGTAAGTAACGCGACTGTAGACCGCCGCGGCAGCACTACACTACCTTCGCATATGTAGCACTATGGTACGCGCCTTTCAATCACCCCTCGCCGGAACAACCTCGAAGCCAACGCCATCTTCACGCCACAATGCCCGAGAAGACACACTTGTTACTTTACACGAATCGAAAATCTGCCTGACCGCGTTTTCGAGGAAATCGCCCCCAGGGACTGGCTGGTTGAGGCAGGATAGGCAGGATAGGCAGGATAGGCAGGCGAGAGTGTACTCAACGTCAGTATCTCGAGCCTGAAACAGGATAGCTAGAGGACTATTCGCAAGAATTGTGATCTGGGAAGACGCTTGTACTGACAAGGGAGCTGTGCCACTAAGCCGGGCTCTAGAGTAAAAATGCAGTCGCATAATACTTTGACCTGCTTCTCCTCAACCTGCAACCGTGCGAAATAAAGAGTGGCTCCTCTAGGTATTCATGCTCGAGACAGTAGTCTTGAAATCTTTGTGACTCTCGGGAACGCTTCATAGCCCATATATTAACACCTTTCTAATCTTGAGAACATTTCAAATTCTGGGGATGACCTGTGGGGGCTGGGCTTCCTCCATCGCGGGGTCCAGAATGAATTTCGAGCCAACTTAAGGCGCCAGAAACATTCAATCTCATCTTGTAGATTTCAGCAGTTGTGTATTTGGATCATAATTGAGGTATATATGGTCGCTCAAAGCAAGCTTTTGTACCCACCGGCTGCGAGAAAGTCACAGATCCAATTTGACAATATTAGACACTTGTGTGGCGTCCCATGTCTCGACCTTGAACATGAACGGATGCTGATAATGCTCGTGGAAAAATGAAGCAGGACTCATGCACGTTTTGGAGGCGTTTTTTTCAACACTATTGCAGGTTCCATGTAATCCCCCTGCTGCACCGATGGTGAGAGCCAGCATGAGCGGTAGCTGAGCCGTCATGACTGATTGTTCCCATTGGTTTTGGGTAGCTTCCTTTGCTGGGTAGTATCTCATCTTTTTCGATGGACTTGATGACATAGGAAAGTGCATCACTATACATGATAGTTGACATGGATAGATTCGGACAAAGAGTCTCCATGATGGTGCCCACAATACCTATGAAGTTTGTTTCACACTCGAAAATGAAGTGAAGATACTGTGGAGCAGATCATGTCAAATATGTCCAACAGCGTCCGGAAATACATGTATATCCGCTATGAGTTTGGGTTTGTGAAGCAGAAGGTCGGACTAGGACCAACCATATTTCCAGTCGCCTGTAATATAGGGCCAGCAAGTCTTGACGACTTTCATGGGTTGAATATTCTTTTGTACAGAGACATAGAGTGGTCGTGCACATGATGGTATCCTCGACCGAGAGTTCGCCGTGGTGAAGCTTTCAGAATTGAACCGCAGGACACGCATGATAACTAACGCTTCTCTCCAGAAGAAATGACTCCGTATTTTTCCGGCTTGTAAACAAAGTAATATGCCCCCATAGATGCAGAACTTTCATTTCACCCTTATGCTCCAATTAAAAGAAGCAGTAAATGTTCCGTGAAACTAAACAATCTGCAAAACCTCAAAGCAAGCATGAGTGACGTTGGGTCGCGCTTGAGGAACTTGACATGTTCGGTAGGGTTGACACTTTTTGAGCTTTGATGTCGCGCTAATATGAGAGATAAGAGTCTAGACGAAGCAGACTGGCACGACTTTATATATGCCGACTTCGAGACTGGAATCATGGAAGTTCTCAACTTGATTTAACCTGTCAAATTGTGGTGATTGGGAGTCATTAGGCGGCCCTTCTAGGCATAAAAGACAGCCATAGCACCTAGAAATTTGGACCTCGGTGAAAGTAATTGCCTCGAAGTGGAACATCCAGGTGCGCAATCTTGGTTTTTGAGAGAAGGCAATAGAAATGGAGTCCGAATTCCGCGCTCTGAGAGCAGGAGGGCTTTCATGGATGTTCCCGTATGCAGATTGTGCCCAGAACATCGGTCTAACCACTTACTCTCTTCAGCGACAATAGGGGAGGCAGCCAAGACCGGCTCATACTGGAGAAGCGAGAGCATTTAGAGACAGAAAACTTCCATTGAATCACAAGGTGTCGCTTTCAAGACCACGGGATCCGGAGCACCATCGCATCTAGGCACTTCATGCACTCTGAGTTTTGGAAAGAAGTGAGGGGAAGACGTGCCAAAAAGTGCGAGGTACTCCAGCAGAGGCGTAGACACGTGTTCGTATCGAATAGCTAATCCACGCGTTCGAGCACGTCGAGTTCTTCTTTTTGTGTCTTTTGGTTTCCTATGTTTGAGGAGTCGCATTTCGGTTGAGACAACTGCCCCATAGGTTGGCAGGCCAATCATTTGAGCAGAGGCATCTTGATCCATTAAGTTGGATACATGTGAAGTGATCAGGGGCGATTGTGCTAGGAGTAGTGAAAGGAGTGACATACGAACAAGCATGTGTTCCCGTGCTGGAGTCTTCTAATGTACTTTGATCATGGAAAGGCCCGCATGAGCTTGCACCTTTAGGTTTTTGATTGTGTGGGCTCGGAAAAGGCTCTTCGACCCAACATGAATATCTTTGGGATAGATTCTCGACAAGGGTACTTCATGGCTCGTGACTTTCCTACTTTGAAGTGCGAAGAGTCCAGGCTTCGTATGAAGTATCGTCACCTCTCATTTTCATCCACGAAGATCACCTATCATTTCAACACTTCGGATGCTGCGTCGTGAGGGCGAATCCTGCAGCAGACATGAGTCAGAGTTGTCATGAATTTTGGTTAGACGACTTTCCGTAACTTGCAATGCCCTGATTTTTTTCTGCTGTAGAGCGTGAACACAGCGGAACTTTGCATTGTACACCTCTGTGATAGTTCAGAAGTAGACAGCATCACGCGTTGTGTGTCAGTCTTGAGTCCAGAACCACATCAACCAAATCTGAAATCGCTCTTAACCCCGATCGGAGTGGAAGTGGAGTGCGAACTGGAACACCACGAAGGGCGGAAATATAATGCGCCCTCTCGCGAATGCTGAGGCACATGTCTGGGGTTATCGCATCGGGTTTTTTCATCGGGAGCAAGACGGCGGAGAGTCCCCCCATTCTGAGGAAGTGTTGGCTTTTAGACAGAAAGACAGCCATCCATGACTTCCACATGTTGCTATTTGAGACGAACAGGCCCGGCACATGTAGCTTTCTGTATGCTGGTTTGTCACCGAGAAGAACAAGTGTTCAGTGTGGAGATTTCTATTGAAGAAGAGAGGACCCTCATGCAAAACCAGTCACCGCTATTGACTGGAAACATGACCATGACTGTGTGACATTTTCAATGAAACGGTCGAGGAGGGAGATCTTCCCCATGTCTATCATACGTTTTGCTTTTTGTCGGAACGCGATTCTCATACTAGCATTAAACGTGTGAGGCTGGAAAATAGGAAACCATGACATATTCTTGGGGCTAGTATCCTTCTGCAGACATGAGTCCAACCAAGTAGAGTACATCCGGCGTGGGTACAGTACCTGTTCCCTGATCCAAAGGCGAGGCTGGCTCCATGGATCGAAGTACGTTGTATTCGATTTGGAAGACGCGTCGGCGATAAGCCAGCCATAGGCTGGGCACATAGATAATTCAACGGGAAGTGCTCCATGGCAAAAGATGTGGAGAGATTTGGGACAGCGACACCAGCACATCTGCAGGGATATAACCTCTCTTGAATTCCAGGAAGCATCTGTGGAAGTTGATGATACTTGTGGTTGACATGTGGTCTTCATATGCTGTTGAGGTCATGATTTTGATTCCCAGGGACTTAAACATGGGCAAGGGGCAGCGACCAAGCTTCCATATAATCCAAATGCGCGGTTTGGGACAAGGCCCAGGGAGTCTCCATGTATATCGTTCTATACGGCTTCTGGAACAGCCGGACACATCACATCAATTCTGACGCCGCATCCTTTTGGTCATGAGGGACAGAGCGTAAAGAGTGAGAAAGTTTGAGGAAGCACGGGAAGCTTTTTATTACTCCAAAGGCAGAAAGAGGGACCGATAGCATCCTAATCCCCGTATTTATGTGTAGAGGAAGATAAGCAAGCAGTATTCTAAGGAAGAATCGAGTGAACGTTTGATTGAAGCAAGATCCAATGGGAATTCAATGCTGAGTTTCGGGTGCTCAAAAGACCCGCTGCACACATGAATATCGCCCTTCTAGGTTTCGAAACTGAAGAAGTTGATGAAGTGTAAGGAAGGCCCAGCATTCCACAAAAAACAAGGAGCTTTTTATAGAAGTCTGGACAGGGAGCGACAGCATCCAACATTTCGCAGTCCTTTTGTGCCACCAGAGCAGCAAGCGGTCCCCATAGGGCCTCTGGCAATGATTTTTAACACAAAATCAGTTCTCCATCAGGTCTTTATAAAGAAGTTTTCAATGCTCGAAAGACCTGCCGGCACACATTTCCCGCCATATCACAGCCTTTTGGAGATAAGAAACACGAGTGAAGCGTGGAGCTTGAAGAACGGGACCAGAGATGCTTTATATACTGCTGATATTATTCAATCTTGGCCAGGGTGAATCCGGCGACAGACATTGTCTGGAGATGTTCGCCGTTCCAGCAAGCTAGGAGCATGCGGGGTCCAGAATTGAGTTTTGATACCGGCGCCCAGGCATAGGACAAGAAAACCATCGGCGAGTTTTCGAGGCTTTTTTTGTCGCATCATTCTTGAGGGCGATTGGGGAGGAAGCACATATTGCCCTGCTGAAGAGCTTTGAACTATGGTCTCCAAGAAAGCGGGTGATCCACAGCGAAGAGGAGAGCATGAAATTGGTGAAAGGTCTTTTGAGCTTTCATACGCATGGAGGAGGGAGAGCACCATATAAGAGAATTGTCTGTATTTTGGTTTTCAACGTAGTGGGCCGGGGAGGGGCAAGACCCAGGGGAGCCCATTTTTGGGGGGCAAAGCGGTTTTGGTGAATGGAAGAGCCGCCGGGGACAACACATAGTAACCAGCGCATTTCCTTTTTGGACTCTGAATGAGACTGTGAAGTAGGTGAGGAAGTTGGAGAGGAGAAAGGGGGCCTTTTATAGACGCTCTGAGGCAGGCGCTCTGAGGCAGACGCTTATGTAAGTATGCGCAATGTGCTGGGTTGAAGTGTATGCTGAATGTAAGCGAAGATGTACATATAGCGTAGACACTCCCAATATTCTCATTGCTTTGCCTTCTCTAGCTCCTTTATCCTCCTCAGCCCCGCTCTGGCATTGGTCTGGCCTTCTGCGAAACCCACGGCTTTCGCCAAGCTTTCCGCCTCTGCGTACTTTTGCTTCGCTTCCTTCAGCTTCCCCTCCATCTCGAAGAATTCGCCTAAATTGTGTGTCGCAACCGCGCATCCCACATCGCACTCTTCGTCCCTATCAGAGTACCTAATTGTCCCTGCCTTTGCGATTGCCTTATTCGCCCACTCGCGCGCTTGTTCGACCAGCTTCTCCCGCGGCGGCGGCGGGGTATTCGGAAACGACTTCGATGTCTTCGGGAGCGAGGAGGGAGGCGGTGGCTTTTGCTGGGCGAGACATGTGGAGATGTTGTTCACTGTAATAGAGCGGTTAGGCGAGGGCGATGCAAGGGAGGGTGTTTTGCGACTCACTTAGAACGACACCGTGACACGACGTCGGCGGACATAGCGTCAGCGCCTGGAGGAAAAGAGGTAGCGCTAGATAATGAGCATTGAATTGCTCGTAGTGTGTGCCGAGAGCTGTGAAGCGTTAGCGCGTGGTGGTACAAAGGATACGGTGAAGACATACCCTCTAGTGTGCCTCCCATCTCCTCGTCCGAGAGCCAATCGCCCTCTCCCGGCTTCACACCCTCCTTCTCACGCCGCTGTTTTTCGGATAGCGCCATCTCCACGGCTTCCACCAACCGCTTCTCGCCGTCATCGGGCTCGTTGACGTATTTGCAGTCGTAGAGCTGCGCGAGCTTAACATTGATCTGTATCATATTCTTCTTGACCCTCGATCTATTCCCATCATTCCAGTGCTTGTCGCTTTTCTCCTCTACCCATCGCTGGCAGTCGATGCGCATGATCTCGAGCACCTCGACCGCCAGTGGATAGTATCCTGCCTCCTCAAACAAATGAGCAATCAGATATTTGACGCCCATGATCTCGTCGCTAAATTCCTCCATGCCCATCTGAGCCGCTATCTCTAGGGCCTGCCTGAAGTATTTGTTCGCTTCCCGGAGATCGAGGTGTTTGCCGCGGCTGTAGAAGAGAGCGCGGCGGAGCTTATTGGCAACGGGCTCGGGGAAATTATGCCAGGGCTTTTGGATGACGTTGTAGTAGTACCACGGGATGTAGTAGCCCCCGAAGCCGAGGAGGGCGACGATGCTGGAGGGGTTAGCTTTGAGTTTTGGCGTGTGGGCGGTGACTTACGTGCCCACGGCGAGTGGAAACATTATAGGGCTCCGTCGGAATTGTTCCCTGAATTGTTGCCGCATAGTTGCTTTGTACCGCCTGCTCAATTGCTGCTGTACGGGTCGCCATCCTTGCGGTCGGTGCCTTGGTAGTATGTGGCTCTGTAGCTGTGCTTCGCATCGTGTGAAGTGACCAATCGATCGAGGCGCTGCTCTAGAAAACATGGCGCCTATCCGAGACGCGCGAAAAGTAGTGGCAGTGGATGCAAAGACAGATGGGTGGGGCGGGAATCAATGGCGATGTCGAGAAAAGTTAGCGGCACCTGCTTTCGCGCCGTAGGGCTGAAGTCTGAACGCGCCGGATGACGTCGAGCTTCGGCCAATCACTTGGTCGCATACCGCTACACCTCCGCCCATGTTCTACTCGCAACCGATGCCCTCACACAGCGCATCATGTGCGGCCGATACGTCCTGGCCTTGGTGAGTGACGAGTCAGGTCGCTCCTCCAGCCTACAGCTAACTTATTCAGCGCCCATCCGAAGTGCGACAGCAGCTCGAAGCAGCGCACATGCCCGTCGACGAGGCCGCAGACGACGATAGTGTTCGCCACACCTACAACTTCGCACCGGGCAATCATGGCCTAGTGTACCGAGCAGACGGTCCCGACCGCCGAAGCGGCAGGGAAGAGGGTGACGTCAATAAAGAGCAGGGCAACGAGGACGGGAACAATACAACGTACAAGCTACAGGCAATGAAATGGGGCATGTCTCCACTCGGCGGTGTGTCTGATATGACTGTGCTGACCTGCACTCTACAGGTCTTATCCCTTTCTGGACCAAGAGGAACCCGGACTACGGCACCTTGACGAAGACAATCAACTGTCGTGATGATTCCCTGTACGAAGACCGAGGCATGTGGACAAGCATGAAGAAGAAGAAAAGGTGCATCGTCGTCGCACAGGGCTTTTACGAGTGGCTCAAGAAGAACAATGGCAAAGATCGGATACCATACTTCACCAAGCGCAAGGATGGTCAATTGATGTGCTTCGCGGGCCTGTGGGACTGTGTGCAGTATGAAGGTGAGTCCGCTTCTCGTCAATGCACGTACTGTGCGAGGACAGAGATGGAGCTACACGGAATCGCTCTTTCCCACGAGCGGCATCTCGTTCCGACGCTCTCTTGTCATGTGGCAGCTAAACACAGCTCCTTCCCCGCCGGCGTTGTGTTGCGAGCAATTCCTGGTTCTGGCCGGCGTGCCACGTTCACCCTGCTGTGTGCCCCCGCGTACGTCGATACTGACAGCTGACCAGACTCCGAGGAGAAGCTGTATACGTACACCATCATCACCACCGACTCAAACAAGCAGCTGAACTTTCTGCACGATCGCATGCCGGTGATTCTGGAAAACGGTTCCGATGCCATCAGGACCTGGCTGGATCCTAGTCGGACCGAGTGGAGCGGCGACCTGCAGAAGCTTTTGAAACCGTTCGAGGGCGAGCTAGAGTGCTATCAAGTCAACAAAGACGTTGGCAAGGTAGGAAACAACTCGCCCTCCTTCATCGTTCCCATCGACAGCGCTGCCAATAAGAACAACATCGCCAACTTCTTCGGAAATCAGAAAAAGGCAGCAAAGACCAAGACAGACGAAAAGGCCGTTGCGAAAACCGAGCGTGATGTAGACGAATCCACTACTGTAAAGGGCATTAAGATGGAGCACGACGCCAATGAGCGCCGTGAAACCACATTCCGGGTGAAAGGTACCGAAGATAATGCTCCATTGCCTGTTCCGGCCACACCTGGTTCGCCATCGAAGGGTATCAAGCGTGAGCGCAGCGAGGACGATGATGGTGGCACTGCAGTCGGCCCTCCCCAACAGAAGTCACGCATCTACGCCCATTCTCCTACGAGCCAATCGCCGAAGAGGACTGCTGCAAAGTCGCCTGCAAAAAAGGGCACCAGGAGCGCCACGAGTAACGGCAGTGCATCCAAAGCAGGCTCAAAGGGCGACGGCAGTCGCAAGATCACCTCGTTCTTCAGCAAGTGATGAGGGCACATATATCACCCGCTTTTCAATAATGAAGGAACCGCATCTTTGGGCCGAGGTCGGCGATGTCCGAGAAATAGTTGGTCCATATGTACGCCTCGCACGCAGAATGCTGCATTGGGGAAGAATACGCCCATTTTGATGGCGGTGAGGGTGCTGGGGTTGATTTGGACGTGCGGCGCCGTAGCAACGGAGAGATTGCGGCCATATATTGACGCGTACAATGATTCGCGAGTCGTGCGGCGAGTGACCCGTCGATGCGCGTCATTGAAAGCAGGCAATTCGTCCGCGAGTGCGCTGCGTCGAATGAGCACGGCGGCGTATTATCTGCGTTGTTTTGTCCCAGGCTGGGGGAAATGTATAGCGAGCATCTAAATAGGCGAGTCGCAGGAGGGGAGTCCTTGTCTCCTCGGGCACTCGAGGTCGCACAAGATGCCATGCGTTCCTAAATTATGACGCCTGCAGTCCGTTCGTGACGCCTGAGCCATGGTGTGGCCACGGTGGTGGAGGTTGGCGAAAGGCGCCCCACAGCGCGAGGGGTCGCAACCCGCTCACGGCTCTTGCACGCGCGCCCGCTGCCAGCCATAACGGCTGCTGCACGCCGTGGATCTAGCTAGCCCTGCATCTGCGGCATCGCCTACAGACCCATTTTTGGATCGAGCTTGGCCATCTCCATCCTCGACTGCGCGTCTGATCAACACCCAACGAGCTACTGTCATGTAGGTGCTACATCTCCTGTAATGCAGCACCACCACTGTCCCTTTGGCTTGATGCCTCGCGCCTCTGCTCTTCACTACATCAGCGTCCGCTCGTCTTCGCCGCTCGCGTGATACTCTCACCGCCGTCCTATGAATCGCCCACTCGAATTTTCCTCGTTTATTGTGCGCATGTCCCGTTCGCGCGGCTAGCTTCCGCCCCGTCTGTCAAGATGCTGTCCCTCTTGGAGCTGGTTTCTCAGAACCAACCACATTTCCAGACACACCAGGCGCTGCTGGTCCTTGGCCTCCAAAACGACTTCATCCATCCCGAGGGAAAGCTGCCCGTCAACACCCGCACTGGCTTCCTCGAGCGCATCTACAGCCTGGTGCCCACCTTTCGCAAGACCTCGTCCAATGTTGTCTGGATCAAGGCCGTCTACGAGGCGGACCGACTGGCCAACGACCCCACCACTGGCGAGGGCGATGCGGTAGTAGTGGGGGGATTAGTCGACGGGGAAAGCAGTACGGATGACGATGACGATCTACCGAAGGATCTTATCCCGCAAACCCAGTCAAGATCTGCGAAGAGCAAGCAGAGAGCGCTAGACCTCCTCAAACGAGTTTCATCCAGGAGACGCATCCTACCGCCGGAAGAAGTGGTGGTTCCGGAAGTTGAGGAAGATATTGAGCTATTTCTCCGGAAATCGAAGAACGGTCCCGCCTGCCTGCCCAACACGCCTGGAGTCGACTTTGCGGACGCCGTCAAGGCCAAGATCGATCCTTCAGACACCGTGGTGCAGACGACCCACTACTCCGCCTTCCAGGGGACTTCTCTGCTGCTGATCCTGCGCGCCCGCCTCGTGACAGAGCTATACATATGCGGCTGCATTACCAACGTGTCTGTGCTGGCGACAGTCATCGACGCAGCACGGCACGGCATCAAGATCAACATCGTCGGTGACTGCCTTGGCTTCCGCAGACAGTCTCGCCATGACGTTGCCCTCAAGCGGATGGTTGAGTTCTTCGACGCAAACATTGTCACCAGCTCACAAGTCGTTAACCGGAATCGTCCAGAGGACGTCCCGCGAAGGCAATCACAGCATAGTTCAATGTACGACGACCTCTACGACGACAATGACGACGAGCTCGAAAAACTCGTCGGTGGCCTGCGGATGAATGAAGCGAGCCCCACACACCGCGTTTCAAGAGACATCCCACGCCACGCCCCCACGGTCACGATCAACGGTCGGAGGCGGAACATTTCCGATGCCTCCATCGCCGAGAGCCGCACCACCACGGATACCAAGCTGAGCGATGACCAGTTTGCTGAGATGCTCGTACAGGGCGCGAGGACCGGGACCTCTGAAAGCAAGCAGCCCGCCAAGCCAAATCTTGTCAAGAGCAAAATTCGCATGCGGTCGCGTGGCGACAAGAGCAAGAAGGAAGAAAAGAAACCAAATGCAGAGTCATCCAAAAAGGGCGAGAGCTCTAAGAAGGGCGACTCCAGCTCACGCCACAATGAAAAGGCTGCGGACCCACCGCCTAAGTCGCCGAGTTCAGCTGCGGCTGCAGACAAACCACGACAGGCAGCGATAACGAAGGCAGAAAGCAGCGACAAGTTGCGTGAGAGCCCCAAGAGTGAACGCGCACTCAAGGCATCCGTTTCGCAACCTGCACTGTCGTCGAATGTTCCAGAAAAGGAAAAGGACAAGTCATCAGCCTCCCGTGTGCGTCTGGCTCTGTCACGATCGCCCAAGTCTGACTCTAATAAAGAGCTACCCGCTGATCCTCCATCACCGGCAAAGCCAAAAGCGACTCCGAAGGCGCTTCCTCCACAGTCACCGGCAAAGCCAAAAGAGACTCCGAAGGCGCTTCCTCCACAGTCACCGGCTAAACCTGCAAGGGAACCTCCAGCCCCTCCAGCACAGACGCAAGAGAAGCCCAAGATGGGCAAGAAGCTACAGTCTCTGGCGACATTCCCAGTTCTAGGTCCTGGCGACCGCATTGCAGAGGGTGACTCGCGCATACTGTATGACTTCTTCTCGCCCGAGCTGCGACATCCTACGGATACGTCCAAGCCTCTGAAGGACCTAATATTCCAACAGCTTTACAATGAGGTGCGATGGCAGCGCATGAAGCACCAACAGGGCGAGGTCCCACGACTCGTATGTTGTCAGGGGGAGTTCGGAGCCGACGGATCCATGCCAGTATACCGTCACCCAGCCGACCAGGCACTGCCGCTGCTGCACTTCTCTCCCAAAGTACAATTGATCCGAAAACAAGCAGAGAAGCTTGTCGGCCACCCACTAAACCACGTACTCATCCAACTCTACCGCTCCGGCAACGACTACATCTCCGAGCACTCTGACAAAACCCTCGACATTGTCAAAGGCTCCTCCATCGTCAACGTCAGCTTCGGCGCACAACGCACCATGCGCCTGCGCACCAAGAAATCCGCAAAAGACAAAGACAGCGACCCCGACCCCAAAGACCGCGAAACCCAACGCGTAGCCATGCCCCACAACTCCATGTTCATCCTAGGCCTCAAATCCAACGAGAAATGGCTGCACGGCATCATGCAGGATAAGAGACTGCAATCCGAGCGCAGCCCCGCCGAAACCGCCTACTCAGGCATCCGCATCTCGCTCACCTTTCGGCACATCGGGACTTTCCTCGACGCGAAAGAGACTACAATCTGGGGCCAAGGCGCGACATCCTCGGACCAGCGCAACGCAAACGACGTCATCAACGACGACGAAGAAGAAACCGAGCGCATGGTGCGCGCCTTCAGCCGCGAGAACCACGCCGCCGACTTCGACTGGGACGAGTGGTACGGCGAGGGCTTCGACGTGCTGCACTTGCACGAGCCTCCTGAGGATCTGCCGCTGTTCTTTGCGAGCAACAACGTGGTTGAGACGAGCATGGTGCGCTTGTTCCTTGAGGAAACGAAGATCAAGCACAGGTTGTGCGAGGCGCCGGCGCTGGATGAGCGGTATGAGCTCGATCGCCAGATTTGCTATCGCGATAATGATGCGAATCATACCGAGGTGAATATCGTGGTGCCGATACTGCTTTATTTGGATCGGTATCATGCGCTGGACCGGGATGATCGAGGGCGGCCGTGCACATCGCTATCTTACGAACTCTTCATCCAGATCTCGACGATGCTGAAGTACTATAATAATCGGCAGGTGCCGACGTATAAGGAGGACTTTGAGAATATACTGGCGTCTTTGGAAGAGAGACATGCGATGTCGCCGGGGCCGTTTATTGCGGGCAGGCGCTTTAGCATTGGTGATTGTGGCATGTGGCCGGCTGTTGATGAGCTGGTGTGTAATTGGGATGGGTGGAGTCAAGAGCGATTTCCGGCGTTGACGGAGTATTACAGGTTGTTGTGGAAGAAGAAGAAGAGTGTGCAGAAACTGAGGGCGGAGTTTCCGGAGGTGAGGAAGTCGGTGAAGGGGAAGAGGAAGGATGAGAAAGAGGAGGAGGAGTAGGTTGGATATTACGCTTTTGTTGCCTTACGTTCGCTTGTTGAATTCTTGGCTTTGGCTTGCATATATCGCTACAGTCTGGGTCTATTGTGCGCGATGTTGCTTTTGCAAGAGGAGGGTTTGGATGATGGGTGCGTTTGCTTAAAACGCTGTCAATGTAGGACCTTTTGCATACTGGCTGGCGTTTAGTGGGTTGCGCTGGGTCTTGGACATACAAAGGCCATGACATGTCTGTTTCATCGTTCTCTTCGTCCTGTCTTTTGTATTCGTCTCCATCGCCTGCTTGTCTCTTTGCTCCATGTCCCGCACGACTTTCCGGACCCATCCACATCTTGAAAGGTCCGCTATTGGTGGAAGCGTATCACCACCCGTCCACAAACCTACCTGGCTCATACTCAGTTCGGGCATCGGCACATCTAGTCGACATGTTTACCCCGGATTTTCGTGCCTTCATGTCCCGGCTACCATGGGTAAATGCCTAATTTCGCCTTCGACCCCGGCCTCATCCATCTATTCGCCCTTTACACATGACGAAAAGGCGGCTTAGCGAGGTCACTATCCCTTATATCCATGTTGACGATTTGCATCCGCCGTGGGGTAAACCGTTAAAGTAGGTAAAAAGCCCAAACACACCCACCTCTCCGCTACGACGACGATCCTCACACAGACCGTCGACGTAAGGAGAACACGACGGCGGTCATGCTTTGCTCACTACTCTATCTCGTGCTTGCTGCAGGGCCGCAAGTAGTCGCGGCGGCGAATTCCTGGATCGTGCCTGGTACCCCATGGATGTCGACCGCCGGGACCAAGATCGATGCGCATGGTGGCATGGTGTTGAAGAACGGGAATACGTTCTATTGGATTGGATATGCTGCGAGTCACAGTCTGTCTTTTGCTTTCTCTTCCCTGGCTCCCCGTCGTATCGAAGTTTTCCACACCATGCTAACTTCCAACCAGATATCCAACCCTACATATACACCAGCACCAACCTGCTCGACTGGACGCCGTCTGCGAACCCGCAGAATTCGATAACGCAGTTGTGGCGGCCTAAGCTCGCGAAGCCGAATGGGAATTGGTGGATCTACGGCCAAGTTGATCGGAATGTGCAGGCGCTGAAGAGTAGTACTATTGAGGGCGGGTATGCGGTTTCGGGGAGCAAGGTTACGCTGCCGCCAAACGGGTACACATGTAAATCTCCCTTCCCTCTCCTCCACATCATCCATCAGCTTTTGCGATAAATAATCCCCGTTTCGAAGCTAATGCATAGCACCAGACTCCGACACAGGCATGTTTATGGACGACGACAACACCTGGTACCTTCTCACCTCGGCCGACCACAACAACGTGCAAATCAACCGCATCAACACCGACGGCACAATCGGGACCCGCGTCAACGTCCTCGCAAAAGGCTCCTACGAAGCCCCCGGCATCCTGAAAGTCGGTGGTATCTACTACCTCATCGTGTCCGGCAAAACTGGCTACCGCGCAAACCCCAACCAGATGTTTTGGACCGACAAGCTGAATGGCGGGAGCTGGAACGGCCCGTATTCGATTGCGCCCGACGCGCAGAAGACGTATAATAGCCAGAATACGTTCGAGCTGACGGTGGTGGGGAGTAAGAAGACGACGTATGTTTATATGGGGGATGCGTGGGATAGTAAGGGCGGGCCAGATAGTAATTATGTTTGGCTGCCGATGGTGGTGGATCAGGGGGCGAAGAAAGTTAGCTTGGAGTATCATGCGCAGTGGAAGCTTGATGTTGTGACGGGGGAGGTTAGTGTGCCGAGTGTGAAGAGGAGGTACGAGGCTAGTGAGGCGGAGAGGAGAGGAGCAGCTGTGGCAAGATGTGAGGAGTGTGTTGGGAAGAAGGGCGTGCATCATTGTATGTTTTGCTGCGTTTCTTCCAGTTCCATTGCTTTTGGTACTGTATACTGACTCGATTCCAGCGGTCTCCGGCTCCTCGACTACCTTCCACAATGTTACCGGTTTAGGTGGTCAGCAGTGGGTGCAATTCCACTACCGGGTCACAAAACAGACAGAAGACGCTGTTCCTCCCGCGGAAGCGTATGTGATGGTCAACGATGGACTCGCCGTCAATATATCGAGCTTGAACCATAGAGCTGGGTATCATGATGTTGTGCCGGTGTTGCTGGACTTAAGGGAGGGAAGTGCGAACAAGATCGAATTTGGTGTTGGTGGACTGGAGGGCAGGGCGGCGGAGGCGGGCATAGTGTTGAACGGGATCGAGGTCGTGGAAGACTAGGTTTGAGGGTCATTGCTGTTTGTGGATACTGAATGGGAATTCATCTCTGCATACGTCATGGGCATAGCACCTCCACCGTCACTGCCTCCGCTCCGGGCACGTGGTTCGGAATATCGAAACTCCGGCTCGTTGCGGGCACACACGATACCTTAACTTTTTGCTCACCGACTGCCTTCTCTCAGCTTCAACCTACGGCCACGCTTCTCGCCATGGGTCGCAAGCGTCTCCAAGTTCCTCTTCAGGGAACCACTGTCGACTGTGATGAAGCTCGCAACCAAGCATACCAGAGATTGGGTGTCAGACGAAAGGACAGATGTTGTCCTCGCTGCTGGGAGAATCGAGACATTGCCCATCGTAGGAATTGGCGTACCGCCTGTCGGACTCTTTGCCCTGCCTGTCCAACGGAAGGTGACCAGCATTGGGGACGGGCAAGTACCTCTCTTTTCCCCTCGTTCGCTGGATTTACTAACAGCAACTAGCATTGCCCCCACCTCGTGCGCTTGATACCCGGAAACTCCTGGTGGCGCGAACGCCTGGGCGAAGACAGACCTGGAGGCAAGCGCGCCCCCGCACAACCCTGTTCTCGCTCGCGATCCCCATCTCCCGCCCTGGGCGATGGAATACGTACGAAGCGGCGCCGCAGCCATCGGTTACGTTCGGCGCAGGAAGCTACGGCACGCTCCCAAACCGAAAACCATGCTGCTCTGGTCCGTCAAGATCCGCTTCCTTCACACGGGGAAAGCGTATACGCGCCCAATGTCAAGTTAGAGCCGGTGTCTGAACTGGAGGAGCGCTCTTTAAGGGGACGGTCCGAGGTGCTCCAACGCCTTCAGCGCTTGGAGGAGGAGCAGGCTGCGAACCGTGAGGAGCTGCATCGTCTACGATTGGAAGACTTCGCTCGCAACCAACGGCGGCAAGATACCTTCCCACATCTCGCTCCGACATCTCATCTTGGGTTACATGAGGGTAGCTTCTCGCAGCCTGTTGATCACTATCCATGGGCTTATTCACCGCCACCGACCGCTCCATTCGGTTCTGGCTTGACTCCCGCGCAAGCATACTCTGGCCACGTACCGGGAGGTGCTCACACTCCTAGTCTTGGGACGATGAGTCCTCAGCAGCCCCAACCGCCGCAGCAGCACCATGGGCAGAACGACCAATCAAACCTCCAACTGCAGCCCAGTTTCGGCACCCTGACACCTCATGGCGGCCAACCTCGTACTCTTACCGAATCGGAGTTACTGCACCCACATCTCTAGCAAGGGTTTTCATACTGACCACGTATCGGATCCGCGGCTGAATGCAGAGGACCTGTCTGTCCGACGGGTCACATCGCGGATGTGAGTGCCGTGTTGCGCTGAATCATCAGTCTTTCAATTTTTCTGCCTACCTTGCCGCCAGTTACTTCTGCTTTTTTATTTCCGAGGTCACTCGCGCTGTGATTGATGGACCTATTAGGGCCAAATTGGCGCTCGGCTCAATAATGTAATGCCATGTTATTGCGAAATACAAATCGTCATGAACATCGAAATGAAAGAGTGTGTGTACGTGCACTTCGACATGATTGCTCTGCAAGGGCCTTCCTCGAGGGCTCCCCGGTTGCTCTAGTACGCACTGCACCACCTCCCCCTCAATGGTATGTTGAATTTCTCATTCACTGACGATTTCTCCGGGTCATCCGACTCTTTCCCATATTGCTTCTTCAACTTGTTTTCAAGGGCGAGCCAGTCTGGTTCTTCTTCGACGCTCTCTTCTTCCCCAACAACGGCCGCAGAGGCGTTCTCGCCGGCCTCATCTCCCTCTTCAGGTTCGGCCTTCTCAGAAGGTTCCCAGTCATCCACGAATCGTACTGTGACTCCCTCTTTACACCCTTTGAGCACATCTACGTCATTTACCCAATGGAACAGATCACTGCCAGTATTAAGATGAGCGCCGAAACCGTTGAATTCAATGACTTCAGCCTTCCACTGCGGCATACATTCCGATGGTGCGGTCATCAGCACGTCCATGGTGCAGGTTTGGAACGGCAGATGGCCTTTCACTGCCTCCCAAACTTCGACGACTGCATCAACAAACCCTTCGGAATACCGTTCTCTCCATCCCAGTCGCTCCCACCAGATATCTTGACTGATTGCAGTAACTCGCCCTTCGAAACAGAATGCCCTGCACTCCCTGTAAAGCTCAATGTCCGGCGACCATTTTTGGATGATGATAGCCTCTCCTGGATCGTCGGGCCATATCTTTTCGGACAGAGCCAAAATGCGCCCTACAACTCTACCACTCGTCAACAGTCGGCGAAGTATGATCTCTCCTTTAGGTGGGAGCGGGGTGGGCTTGGTGGTGGGGACGTGGAGCGCGAAACTGTCCTTAGCAGATGTGGCCCCCAAGCGGATGAAGATTTTCTCCCCGGATGATAGCCCAGTAGCATCGAGGATCCCTTGAATAGCTCTTTCAGTCTCTTTACCAAGCTCGGACTGCAGCGCGGCCTCGATACCCGATTGAAGCTCCACCTTGACCAACTGGGCGAGTTTGTCGATAAACGTAGCCGTGAGAGGTTCGATATGCAATAGTTCTGTGGCCAGATAAGGGGCAAGAGCTTCAGTATACCACACATGGTACATGTAGTGGTTGTTCGCCTGCGCATAGAGCGCATCAAATTCCGCAGAACCAGGAACAACATCCATACCCCATGGGTGTAATCTATGGTGGTTGTGGGAGTTGGCGCCAGACAGATGACGGAAAGGATCTTCTAGCGCTGTGTATTTGGCCTTATAGGCAGCAGAGGAGATATACTCCACGGCTACAGGCGAACGAGTGGCGACGAGTGCAGCCATGGTAGAGAGGGCGGAGAAGACAAGCGGCTGAATAAGCGGACAGCGGACGACCTAGATCCTACGCGGTTATATATCCTTTGAAACACCGAGTCCAGCCAGCCGCCTTGGGAGCCACCGGTGAAGATGCAAACGCCCGCATATCTGTGCCCCACTGTTGGCAAGCGCCGGAAATGGATAGCTGCATGGGATTCCCGAGTTGCGAAGTATCGTTTTGGTGGGACACATGCGCGCGCACGGTTGGTAAACGAATTGTAAATTTGGCGCTGAAGCAGATTTAATTATCCCATTCCTACTCCCCGACACAGCCGATCCCTTTTCCTTCCGTAGCCTCAGATTTTCAAGGGCCCCATTGTTTAATGGTAGGTCCGGGGCAGCGCCATATCGCTTCTAGAAGAAAGTTGACCAATTTCAGGTTTCAATGGCATCCGAAATTCCCGGTCTCCTGCGGAAGCGCATCCCCACATTCACCGAACTACAGTCAATTTCTTGTCAACCAGCGATTTCCATCGGGGTACTCCACCATGGCCAAAAAGTCTTCACCCATCATAGCGGCCGCAAAGACGTCGACAACGAGTCTCTGCCAGACGACGAAACAATATACTGCGTTGCATCTCTAACGAAGCAATTCATCTCGGCGACTATTTCAACACTTGTTGTTGAGGGCAAATTAAATTGGGAGACGCGCATCTCGTCTATCTTACCCATGTTCGCGACCAAATGCGATCCGCTTGTTGCGGATCGCGCAACCGTACAGGACATACTTTCTCACCGTACTGGACTGGGCAGCCTGGATGCAATGGTTCAAGGTCTGGACGGAGAATTGACCATAGAAGAAGATGAGGTAGTCGCCTTCGCAGACGCGCTACCTGGAAAGGAGGACTTTCGCACAAAATGGCTCTATTGCAACATGGGCTACTCCATTGCGGGGCGTATCATCACCGAAGTCTCTGGAAAACACTGGTCAACAGCCCTCGAAGATCGCATACTGAAACCCTTGGGACTGGTGAGAACAACAACCGATAGATCTATCCATTGGACGGATAACAACATCGCGAAACCCTGTGTTGTGCTCGCTAGCGGCAAGCCTGTGGAAGTGCCACCCCCTTCTCTTGATGCGCGTCATACCAACGGAGCAGCTGGGGGTCTTCGGAGCACCATTTCCGATCTCTTGCGGTGGACGCAAGTAGTAATGGCGGTAAGCAACCTTGTGACTCTACGTTAACCTCACGTAAACGGCTTCTTGGCTGCACGTGTTGACACACAAGTAGGACGCAGATACTCCCTGTATCACCGAAGCCGACCATGATGGAGATTCTCCCTCGCACGGCTACGTGAGCATTTCCAAATCGCATTCGTCGTCGATCAAAAATATCCTCGATGCTGCTGTAATCATAGACCCGAATAGTCCCAGTGAATGCAACTATGGTCTCGGTATCGTGCGCCAATCGACCCCCGCGCTTCTCGGTGTCATATCACCAAACCGAGCCTTCACTTCCCCAGAGATTGGTCGCCATAGTCCCGCTCTGAAAGTCTTCTCCCATCACGGAAACTTCAACGGTGCGACTTGCTCTCTTTATATGCTTCCTGAGACACTTTCGGCTGTGGTCGTACTTTCCAATGCACGAGGCCTAGGCGATGCGACAGACTGGATAGCGCAAGATATAATCCAAACGATGTTTAGTCTCAAGCCGGAAGTTGATGTCCAGTCTGAGGCGCGTGCCTGTCGAGCCTCATATTTGAATTGGTTTCAAGCAGAAATCAAAGATCGACTGGAAGCTGGCAGGAAGCATGATGGCAACGACCCCAAGCCTAGTGACTATACGGGCACATACAAGTTGGAGGCATATGGGGATTTCACGTTGACCATTGAGAGGGACGGAGACAACCCGAAGAAGATGATCATGATTCTGAACAAGAGACCAGCACAGAGGCACGTGCTGAGTCATTATCACTTCGATGTCTGGGAGTTCGCTCCAGCCTCGTATGAGCAATACGTGACTCGTGGATACGGTCCATATGAGGCATACACCGAATTCTTGATATCATTCCAAAGGCAAGGCGACGGGAAGATATACGCTCTGACGTGGAATCTAGAAGGATGCGATGTCATGTATGTCAAAGCCGTATAAAAAAACAGCGAAATGAGGGGCTGCAGATTGGGCTATTGGTCATCGCATCTTTATGAGGGCAGTTGTGACATCAAATGCCGACTGCGCCATGCTGAGACTGCCTTGCACCTCGTAGCCTGCCGCCTCCTTGTTTACACCGCATCTAGGTAGACTATAGAAGCCTTCTCCTCGTGTCCCGCACTGCAAATGAACATTGCCAGTCACCTTCTTCTGTTTTGGTCACCCAGTTCGAACGCCCATCCCTCTCGTCTAGCCGCGCTAAAAGCATCCCTCGCTCCGGCATGTCTAGCCCCCAACCCTGCAGCATCACCGGCAACAGCGATCTCTATGGGCTCGGTATTCGGCTGGGAGCTTACATACAATGGTTCACCTCCGTCCTTGCATTCACATGCTCCGTGACCGAAGCCGCTTCTATGCGCACCGTCAACACACTTTTTCAGCTTGCTACCGTTGTGGGTCTTGTCGCGATGACCGCACAAGCAAGGGAAGATATTTTCGCGATCGAGATACTCCTACTGCTGATACTGGCGTTGGGCCCATCGAGCGATTATTTCACGCGGTCTAGCCCAGCAGCGCCAACTGAAGACGACTGGCAAAACCCATTGAATCCTCTGCTCAAAGCACTTGCAGGAAACGACTTGGATGACCTGCTTCGTCTCGCCGTCGCCGCTGCGGTCTGCGCATACGGAACCTGGTTTTCGTTCACGGGCTTAGAGTCTTTCACTAAGCGGCCATGTGGGGACTACGGGTACGTTTTCGTGTTCGCGAAGGTTACTCTGACTGGAAAGTATCGCATCTTCATCAAGATTGCCTTCATTTTTGGACTCGTCTGTTTCTCGATCATCACAGTCTTATCCAGTTATGTGCTATATGGGAGATACATGGATATATGGCGCAGTTGGGGAATCGGAAGAGAACGAAAAGCCGAGAACAATTCAAAGGTCAAGCCCAGCAAGTTGCAACTCGTCTTCAGTTTGGTTGTCTGTGTGTTCTTTATTTTGACGATCGAGTTGACATTGAGGTGGAATCGAGTCGCTGAGGTTTACTCCTGCAGTTCGTTCAGTCAACTTTTTCCATTGATAATTGCTGCGACGAGTATGTTAGTGTTGGTTTCTAAATTGGGGGCAGATCTCTGGCGGGGGCAGCTTACTTTCTCTTGACCGTTGCGTGTTAAGTTGAACATCCATATATAACTCCAAGCGTACCCTGGAATGCGGCGATCTTTTCCTTTGAAACGGCGAACGTATTGCGGGTCGCTTCCACATTCTTCTGCATATGAACTTGATTCCTAGAACCGTCGAGAATGCAAAGTCGCAATCCACTGTCAGATGCTTCCGCAAGGACAAGCATGAAGAGCGCCTCGTGCACCTCTATGTCATATTCCTCTGCAAGGCTCGTCACAGCATGGCTTTGCAACAGATCCACATTTTCAGACCAGAGGAGCCCATATACCTGGATTATGATACCTTTTTCTCGACAAAAGTCCCGGATGGCTCCGTTGTGCTTGTGTATGTTACAGAATTTCAGCTGCAAGAACTGTGGTTTGATCTCCACAGATTCATGGAGCTTCTTGAAGAAGTCAAGCTCTGCGTGACATACACCAAGATGCATAATTCCGCCCCTCTTTGATACCTCTTCCATCGCCCTCCAGGCAGCACACGAATCCTCGAAGGTGTCCAATGGGCGTGATAAGAAGTATACATCCAGATAGTCAACTTTGAGATCGGTACAACTTCGAAGTATACTGGCGAAGACTTGAGTGCGAATATCATCTTCCACACGGTAAGGCCACACACCACCCTGTGAACGAGGTGGCACGTATTTCGTCTGGACAATCATCTTCGAGCGTTGCATATCGTGTCCAGTGAACAATTTGTGTAAGGCAGTACCATCGGCAACTTCGTCGTGCAGGCGTCGTGAACAAGCCGTATCGATTCCTCCGTAACCGGCTCGCAATTCGGGCTCGATCGCGATATTTGGAGCTACGTCGCGAAGCGCAGTGCCATAGAGCAGGAGAGGGAACGGTTCCATGTTCCGCTGATGAATATTTGTGGATTCTCAGACACGGGATGGTCTACAAAAGGATGCTGGGTGTTGGGAGGTTCCGTGGAATAGTGCTCACGCTCCAAGATGCAGCTTATTTCGTGGGCCCAGCCCCACCCTGTCCCTACCACGCGGTGTTTCATTCGAGGGCTTGACCGAACAGCCAAGGCTGCAGGCTCAGTTTCCAAAATGAACATGCTATGCTGTCGCACCTCAGTATAGATGCTTTCCAGGTACATCACCGGTGCGCTCTGGTACGTTTTCACACGCAAGCCAACAATTAAATACGACATATGTAAGGCTCAAGTTATCAGCAAAAAGTATCTGATGCTCAAAGTTCTCACCAGAGTATTGGTATACTGTAAGCACACAAACTGCCATGAGATTGGGGTGACCGGATAGTCTGACGCACCCGGATTGAATGCATTCCATTGCGCCACTGTATGTATACGTTTCCCTACTTTACTTGAACTGGTAAGACTCGGTGCCAAATGTAGTATTTACCTGAGATAGAAAGTCGATGCTTTG
Organism: Pseudomonodictys pantanalensis; assembly: GCA_019022785.1. NCBI lineage: Eukaryota > Fungi > Ascomycota > Dothideomycetes > Pleosporales > Parabambusicolaceae > Pseudomonodictys > Pseudomonodictys pantanalensis. The sequence goes on from JAFHBV010000108.1 coordinate 65,987, forward strand.
GCAATTTTGTCGATGGCGTCAAGCTTCAGCTGTTCAAAGATGTGTTTCTCTACAGCATTGAACATTATGCTTGAGAAGCGCCTGAACTTCGGTGAAGAAACACTCCTTGCGCTATTCGCTCTCATTCTGGTTGGACCTCCGCAAACAACGAGTCCATAGAAGCTTGAAATTAACCAAAAATTGCTACTCATTATTATCCTGAGGAGGCTAAAGCTCCTAGGAAGTCGGTAATACTCACCTGGGTTAGCATGAGGACTTTACGCCCATGATGACCTAAATATATCTCAGTATCTTATAACTTCACAGCGCTGGACACTGTCTTTCACTTTTATTGCAAGTTGCGCAGATGTCCAGATCTCAACGCGAGCATTCACCTCTTATATCATTTCATGCAAGCTTTGAAACAACTACATGGAATATTGTCACCGACCCAGACCTAAGACAACCAGTGACCAATCCCTGTACCAACGAAACTATTCACCGGCAGCAACGCCGCAGAAGATATTTGGATAACGCACCGTGGCCGTGGCAACCTCAGCCACGTCTGCATCCTATTCTATGTCATTTATCAAACGCGCACCTCGACAGCTGCTCAAGCCCAAAATCCCCACAACCGTTCCTCTTGACCACCAAACCCTTTCTACACAACGCACACCCCGCCTTCCAAACGCACAACCTGCGATCGTCTCAATCATTCCAACTACCCCCACAATGCCTACTCTTACTCATCCTACCGCCGTTAATCGCGACACCATGTCTCCCGCTGGTTCATCTGACCAGCTTCCTAAGGAGATCACCGTCACCAAGCATGATGGCACGACCGAGTCATTCGCAATCGATTCCAAGGTCGCCGCTGCCGCTGGAGCGTGGTTCAAGATCCTCCCATTCCTTGCAAAGGTCCATGGCACTGGCGCTTTGCTTCTGAAAGTCAAGGATGAGAATCTGCAAGGTGAGACTCCCATCAGATCATCCCCGCACATGATCAGGCTAACAATGACCAGATGCCATCAAAATCATACTGGAGAGATTCAATAAGGAACTCGGCAAGGCATGCCGCCCTCCTAACCGACCGGGTGATGGTACCGAGGTCTGCCTAGAAGAGCAGAAATCGATCATCGATGTCCTGCTGTCGTCCAGGACTATTCGGAATAGGTCCATGGGATCCCTTGAAGTCTACGAAGCTGGTCTAGGTACGCTTAATCACGAATCATCTGCCTTAATAAGTGTCTAACCAATTGCACAGACAAGCCCTTCAACGAGCTCAAAGACCAGCGCTTCCCCCAATTCGCCGGCGCTCTCTACCCGCTATCGTCGCAGACCATCGGCCCTAAGTACGATTACCTCGAGGAGACCCAGCCAGTGGTTGGGGATGGAGCGGCTCTACTTTCCATCGTTCACCACCACAAACAAGAGAATCCCGACTTTCCGATTTACATGTCGAAGGGGGCGGATAGCGTTAGCCGGTACGGCATTCCACGCATCCTCGCAGCCCTGAGGGTCGATCTCGACAACATCGACTGGGCTGCTGCCAACCGCAAGCCCCAAGATCTCGACGGCTTCGAATACTGCAAATTCACAGACCTGGTCACCCACCACTTGGTGACCAAAGGCCAGTACCCTCCCACCAGCGTCGTCCAGAGCTTCTTCCACCGCGCCAAGATCGTTACGGATAGGGCAAAGGATGCCGAAAAAACTCATCAAGAACACCGTTTCGAGAAGCTACAGGCTAAGCTGCATGAGCGAGGGACGAACCTACAGGGCAAGCGCAACTTGGTAGAGCTGCTCGAAGATGAGGACTCCAAGGACGCTCTTGAGCGTGCGGAGTTGGAGAGCATTGGTAGCCTCACCACAATCGATGTCGACGACGATGACATGACGCACAAGTCTCTTGAGCCTGAGGAGTACGAAGATGAGCGCCAAGCGTATAGGTGGAAGGGATCCAGCGCAAAACGAGCACGCGTCGAATCCTGGATTGACGCCGAGATTGTGGCCAACGGCACCACGGATACCCGCCCAGCAAAGGTCTACAACCAGCAAGGCTTCGAGGTGTACTATAAGCAGAAGGCCAAGGTGGACTTTACTGAGCAGTATGCGCCGCCGAAGTATGATGAGGACCTGGGCCAGCAGTGCTTCTTCGAGGCTACAGTCGACTGGGGAACTGCTTGCGCCTTCGAAGGCTGGGACAAGCTGGGCGACGATGAGGATGAGGAGCCGACAGATGACGGCCCCGCGGTTTCTACTATCCTGTTCTCGGATAATTCCTCTGTGGAAGACAACGCTGTGACCGACGAGCTAGACGAAGAGGATGAGGAACTCAGTGAAGTCCGCTCCACAGTTTCTACGATCCTATTCTCGGACGAATCCTATGCGGAAGATAGCCCCGTCGTTGACGTCGACGAGGAGGAAACGCAGGAAAGCCCCCATGATCTCTTGGGCTTGATGGATGGAGTTGCTGCGCAGGATATTGCCGAAGACAATGACTCGGAGACAGACGGAACTGAAGAGGCTCGTGAGGTAGAGTACGGCCAGGACCATAGGATTCGCCTCAATGAGGATCCCGAGTTGATTGGCGTAGATCAAGATGACGCCCACGAAGCTGTCGAGAATGATCAGTCTTCAGAGCCTGTTGGCGTGGAGAAGTATGGTATTCACCGAGATTTTCAGGTCGACGAGGCTCGCGCGCTTCATGGGGAAGAGGAGTACTACGACCACCAGGGCTTCTTGGAGGAAGAGTACTACGACGTTGACGATGCTGGTGGCGTTCTTCTGCCTGATCAAGACGAGGTGCAACAAGTCGTCGATCTCAACGAGGCTCATGAGCTCTTTTATCAAGTGCATCTCGGCGACCATCCAGATGCCAGCGACACCAACCGCGACAGCTCCAAGCCACCAACTCCCGAGCTCGATCAAGAGAGTACCCGGCAAGATAGCGAAAACCACGGCTCCTCTGGTCCTTCCACTCCTACGACTCCACCACATCGTTCCATCGCCGAATTGTATTCACCAGGGGACCTCATCACCAAGTCTGCTCGGCCCTCCACCCCGCCTCCAATCCCTGCATATCGATCCATCGCGGAACTGTACTCTCCAGGAGACATCATTGGGTACGCTCAAGCTCGCCCTCAGACTCCTCCACGCCGCCATGTCGCGGAGTCATATCCTCTCGGTAACGCCAATGGAGTTGCCCAACCCCAAGCTTACACCCCTATGATGCTGGATTGGAACCAGGCCTCCTCCCCCGAGCCGCTGCGTTGGAATCCTGGCAGCCCAGTTCTGCTCCAAGGATACCGTGTTGGGGATATGAATGCCTTTACGGGCGACGACGATCCTTTCTGGGAGGACCCTCGACCCGTGAATGGCGCTTGGTACGCGCCGCCACAGTACACTGGTTCAGCCTTCTATCACCGGCTTGTGCCGATTGCTGGTGGCGGTAACGTCCAGTGGTGAGGTTACACCTTGTTTCCACATTCGATGGAACACTTGAATCGGACTCACTGCTCGTAACAACCTGTGAGTCCAACCAGGAGTACCTGTTACCGCGGGTTAAAAAGCTGATTGTTCCGTCGGACGTGGAAAAACTACGGTAATTGGTGCGAACGATCATCAGTGCATTGGGAGTGAGGAATGTGTTCAATTCTGTTATTGGCAGTCGAGCGTCGATGCTCAAGTGCAGGCTGCATGCGAAGGTAACGAGGCTGGCGGCTGTGGAGGATGCTATCCTGCGTTTGGCCCGCTGTACTGGGCAATGTTCGAGATCAGGAGCCGAGTGCCTTACCAGTATCCTTTCTTGATGGGATTTTCAATGGAGTTTTTTTTTTTTTCGGAGTCAAGCAGGAATGGAGGACTGAGACGGCAGGCAGGGCTGGCCTCAAGCTGTCGCCTCGGTTATCCGGCACACTAACCTGCTATTTCAGCGACCCTTGTTTGTTAGCGTATCTCTCATTTCTAGAAATCAGAAAATGAACAAAAAGATTGAAAGAAAGTCGTAATTACTTGATTATGATTATGCCGATCCTAATCCAAAAGCCCAAGAAACGCCTCATGATGCATCCCAACCCATGCTATGCGTTTGAAACAATGAATGTCCAGCCCATACACCCGATCCCCCATCATCTTCAAACCAAATCATAGCTCAAAAACATCCCATTCGTCTCCGTATTAGCAATAAACGCCCTATTCTGCCCCTCGCCCTCGCCCTCTGGCCTCATCTCCACCGCAACCTGCTCCCTACAATCCAAAGCCGGTCCCACGTGCTCACCAGGCATGCTCTCCCAGCCCGTGAAGTCCATACCCGGGGAGAACTCCTTACTAGTATCCTGGAACGGCTTCAAGCTCTCAAAGTTAACCTTGTCAGTCGGAAAGCCGAGGAGCTGTCTCGAATAAACTAGCCCATTGCCCTCGACGAGGAACAAGGATTGGTTGTTGGCCTGCTCGGTGCGCCATTGCAGGCGGCAGTTTACTGCGTTGGCAGGCACGTTGTTGAAGACGAGGGCGTTGGTTGTGACGATGCCTTTTTCGGCGGTTTTGAGGAGGTCCACGTGTGGGACTTTATCTTCATCGTCGGAGCTGCTTTGCGGGTAGATGTTGTAGGATAGAGGCGTGGTTTGTTGGATGTTGGTTGCGGTGGGTTGGGCGGATGAGCCGGCTGTTGGGGTGGAGAGAGGGGGTAGATCGCAGACGTTGCTGTCGGGTGGGAAGCAGCCTACGTAGCCGTTTTCGCAGCGGAAGAAGGTTGTGCCTGGGTTTGTTTGCGAGCATTCGGTGTTTTGGCGGCGTTGAGCCGGGGTGAGGCGGATGGCGGTGGTGAGGGAGAGGAGAGATGTGAGGACGATGAGTTTGGTGGACATCGTGAGGCCTGATACGTCGAGTTGCAGATGAATGGTGTTGGTGCTTGCTCAAGGGCGAGGCTGCATGAGATAAATAGCCTTGGGATGGAAAGCTGCTTGGGGGATAGACAACTGCAAAGCTGGATGGTGTGATTGAACGCTGCTATCAGCCATCTTATATATCCTTTTCATCTGTTGTACGCCGCGAAGTAATAGCCCCCGGCGCTATCGCTCTATGGCGATGATTATTGGAACGACCGTGCCAGCTGGCCAAGCGCAACTGCGCGAAAATACCAAGCCGCCGCCGCAGTGGCCCGGTTCGCAGTTGCCATGCTGCGGAACGCAACACCAAGCATGTCTCTGCTTAACACGTTGCATTGCACGGAAGGAGGCAAGCTCGGATGGCTCCGCCTGCGATTGGTGTTGTCAAAGGTTCGAAGTCACAGGTAGAGTCTGTTTGCGGTTAAAGCCGTGTGAGGCAAAGGACGGCTGAGTCGCGATTAGATAAGAGGAATTTTCCGCCTCTTGGCTCTCATCTGGCGGAGTGTGACTTCGCTCAATGGTGACTCGCTCCGCACAAATCGGAAGAGGTGGATTTTATGTCTGACAAGCTGCGCCTTTATCGAGATGAGAATTGGTGATGGTGTTGCGCTTCAACACCCAGTTCTCGCGCGACTGCGGTGTCATCCGCAGCCACGTTGCACCCGCTTGGCGTGGCGCACATTCCCGGCCCCATCATGAGCGCGATTCTCCGACATTACGGCAAGGTCAACAGAGCCGCACCAAAAATAGCGACGATTTGATGAAAGAGCCTGTGTTTTAGGGATGTTACTATGGTTTCCTTCGTCCAACGGAACGGCTGGTAATTTGACTCGTCATGAAAGGTCCCAGCTGTTGATAGTTACCTAGGGTTTTCGGCGCGTTCCATCGGACGTGGAACACGCGGTATGAAGGACGAGTCTCGCTCACATAAAATTCGCGCTGTGAGCCGATCGCGCAACTGCGGCACAACTCCACTCATTCGGAACTCTGCAGAGAAAAAGACCCAGGACGACTTCAACATTACCTGTATTCGACAAGTAACCCAACCAACAATGAAGCGCCAATACGAGGAACATCCCGGTGCTCTGCATAGCTCGTTGAAATCGACGGATCCGTCGAGAACAAAGCCAGGCTGTTTGTTTTTCACTCTTAATATAGACTCCAAGACGAGGCTGCATTATATGTTAAGCAATCAAAGTCCACGATTCGTCATTCATATCACCTTCCGTATCTTCGCCAGACTCTTGAAAACGCTGCTAAATTTGCTCTGAGATCGCCCTAGCATAAGCCACCCACTGTACTTCCAGGATTCATTGCCAATACTTGCAGTCATTAAGGCATCTTTTCGTGCCGGCTTCGTCAAATTCTCATCTTTCTCTTTGTATATCACTTTCGCCACACTCCAGTTGTTGACGCCAAATTTGGCCATCTTGACGCAAAGAGTACCAAAAGTCTTCAAGTTTAACTCTGGATTTACGTCGTAAGAATCCATTCCGTGGACCTGAGAACGAGGCATGGTAGAAAACTTATCTGGGTCCTCAAAAGCGTCATAGGTCGCCTGATTGAGGCCCCTGTCGTCTTCATACTGGTATGGCTCGTATACAATCCAAGCTATCACTTCCTCGGCCCCTTGGTAGATGTCCCCTATTCGATGTACTTGGTGCGCCTTTTCCAAGATATCATCCTGACTGATGTAAACAGCATCAACATAGAACAAGTCCTTCCATTTTTCAGAGATTATTCGCGCGATGAAAGCGTACAGATTCTTTCGGACGAGAAAGGGCTCGTTATCAAAGTAGATCAGAGATTCCGGTGTCTCGTCACCCCATCGATAGGAGAGCGCTTTCCAGGAGGAAGACTGTGATCGAGAAGCGAGAAGGTGCTTAGCTCGCATTGTGGGCGACTCGATGAAAAGCCGTCAAAATTGAGCACACGGAATTGGCGCTGTGCGGGCTGCAATATATTGTAGATGGCCTATTCCGTTCCATATCTCAAGTCACATGCGTGTATGTCGATGATAGTAGCGGTGGCCAAAGTGAGATGGATAAGGAAGGCACAGGTGTGCATATATGAATGAAGATGCTCACATTTTTGCTTAATTTACCTCGCCTCCTTTGGGTACCAGCGCACTAGCCCATAGAGCACCAAGCGCATGCTGTATACAAAGGAACACTTCCATAGTCAAAGCAACGTATTCAAGTAACTCTAGACTCTCAACACTAAGCCGAGGACTTGGTTGGTCTCAATACGGCATTGAAAAAGCATATTGTGCAAGCAGCACAATCGCACAAGCATGTTCGTCGCTATTGTTCTGTTTTCCACAGTGGAGAAATACATATTGAAACAGATGCTTCATGGATCTTGGCACAGTGTGACGACAACTCTAAGCTAAGCTTAATTACAATGACATTGCCAAGGAGAAATGGAATTCTAATCTAGAAAAAAAGGAAAGTCTATGTTACACCTCGTTCAAGCCTATGCTACCAATTCCACCCACAACTTGCACCTACAACTGCTCTTAGGTCTCTCCTATTCGTAACTCGATGAGAACATCTCAACAAGTATCCTATGACACATTGTCGAGCTCCACTTTAAGCGCCGCCAATCCCCTTGCCTCCGTCTCCGTCGTCGCCAGCAACCTCCTTACGACGGCCGCCAATCCCCTTACCTTCGTCTCTGTCGTCTTCATGAGTCCTGAGGTTGTCGGTCGGTGTGTTGTCGCTTTTCGGACGTCCAGCTGAGCCAGCAACTCCCTTACCGCCTCTTCCGTTACTGGCCTTGCCCCCCTTGCCATTACCGCCAATATTACCTCCAGCTTGTTTGCCCTTTCCGGGAGCCGGTGAAGCTGGTAGAAGATGTTCTGGAAGCCCGAGGGGAGGAGCAGCACCAACTCCAGGCTTCACTCCAAGGTGCGGGCCTGCAGCGGGCACGCCGCGTGGGTCCAGAACTGAATCCTTCTTCTCGAGAAAAGGCGCCGAATTCTCGGTGCCTTCCAAGTCAGCTACGGTGACATTTCGATATTGGAGTGCGCTCTCAGGGGCCGCAGGGATAGCGAGACCGTTGACAAGAGCGCTACCGAGTAGGATCCAAGGGAGAAGCGATTTCAATGACATTGTGTTATTCGTCGGGCTGGGACGCATTTTGGAAGATGCTCGACGATATTTTCCGGAATTTGGACGATCTGAACGAGTGTATGGCTGGTTGATGCGATTGGAGGGATATAAGATGAATGGCTGCAGCTAGAAGATTTCCCCTGAGATGCGAAGGAGTGTAGGAAGTTGTTGGAAAGAAACTGAGCGAGTGGATAGTAGCTTGATGAATGGAAGCCTGCTTCACCTACAGCACCGTATATATACTCAGTGTCCACGCTGAATTTAGTCCTTCGCACGGCATTGCGAACTTCGAGCGAAGTGGCATTTGCGATGGCAATGCGGATGTCCGATCCTCTGTCTAGTTTGAACAAAAGGATATTGTCGTCCGACCAAAGGTGTTGACCGCAACGGATATTGCACAAGAAGAAAACGTCATCCGGATACCGGAGGAGGGTACCAAGCTGCATGACGAGTTCCAGCTCACATAATGCCAAGGAAGTCATGGAGACATTGAGATGCGGCGCGGTTGGGGCGCCGCAAATTCGAGTTACAGAGTAATGCTCGGCATCACTTCCGTCAAGGTATGTCAGGCTCTGGGCTTGACGTCCCAGCGATTCGTGCTGTAGATCGGGGTCTGATCGTGTTCTACCTATGTTGAATCCAAAAACAGAGAACAGCAGACCTTCTAGATGGTATACAATCTACTCATTACTATGGTTCTCTAATAACATTTCCAGACTCCATCTCCGACTGTGGCTGGGTAAGCATCGATTTGACGGCCGACCAGGAACGACCCTCGGAGGTGTTACGGTGTTGGATGTTCTCATCAAACGCCAGATGCGGCGTTGTTTACGGGTTATGTCGCCAAGTACAATAGTGTGCTCGTTGGCGGCACAGCAACCGCCACTCAGACGTGATGATGAGGACGCGATGTCCTGGTAGAACTCTGGAATCTCAGTCTTCGCTTCGTGTGTTGTCGAAGGATTCCTTTCGCGCCCTGATGGAAGATCCTAGAGAGACTTGAACTGCCTGGCGTGGTTCCTGACGATCAAGTTTGGTGTGGTGCCGGACTCGCTTCTTCATCTTTTTGCACGCGGCTTCCTAGTACTGTGACTTCAAGGAATACAGTCGAGGACTATTGTGAGATACGGCGACGGCAGACAGCTCACTTCGTAGGTAGATTAACTTTCGTTACGGTGATGGTTGGAGACGGGGAATTTACCTTAGGCTAAGCTTCACTCGGCTAGATTGCCCAGACCAGGTGCGGCAGGCACATTTTCCAAAGTGTAAAAAGGGAAGTCATTGAAAGATTCGAATGAATCGAGACAGCGTGCCGAGCCTTTCAGAGACCAGATTTCCTTGGAAATACAAGAGAGGATGATCGGAGGGACTCCAATTCGCTGCCCCGCGCCCACCTGGGCAATTGCCAGCCTATTGCCTCTTCCCTGCCTCGTACCGACTGTAGGCCTCGCGGATGCGATAAGACCCATTGCGTATGACGCAATGCCCATAGTATACGAAGGCGCTTCTCTCATATGGCAGGTGATGTGCAGGGTATACCCAAGAACTAACAAGCTTCGAGAAGCTTTAGTGGCGCCGGGGTGGGGATATTACCGGTACCTGCCTCATCCGGTAGTGGGCTACATGAACGACTCCACTTCTGCGCAACTTCAGATTGTATAAGAACTCGGAGCATCGCGCAATCGAAATATGTCGATCACTCAATACTCAGGATGCGCTTCTACGGGACATGCGCGGCCGCTTTGGCCGGCTTGAGCGCTGCGTCGCCTGCTCTTCGGTTTCGAAGGACTGAAGACGTCCTGGACAGGCGACAGGAAGCTGATGCAGCGTACGAAGCGCACATCATTGATCAACCGGTAGGCTTTTGCAAGCACCTGAATTGTCCAAGAGCTTCAATTGACTCGTGGAGATTGATCACTTTCCTCATAGCTCACGATATATACCTCACACGACCGACACGTTCAAGCAGCGATATTTTTTTGACACAAAGTACTACAAGCCCGGAGGCCCGGTGTTCCTCTACATCGGCGGCGAGACGAGTGGCGAGAGTCGATTCTCAAATCTCCAGACCGGAAGTAAGAGTAGGGTCGCGCTTGGAATAATCGCAATGCTGAGACCAGACAGTCATCCAGATCCTCATGAACGCGACGAACGGGCTGGGAGTCATTCTAGAAAACAGATACTACGGAAAAAGTTATCCGTTCAACACATCGACGACTGACAACTTGCGATACCTGACAACGGAGCAAAGTGCGTCCATTTCACCGTGAGGGCGATGTCGTCATAGGTTAATTTGATGCAGCGATTGCTGACAACGCTTTTTTCCGTCAGCACGCCAGCTTCCCTGGTGTAAACGCGACGCTGAATGGACCGGAAACACCATGGATAATGTACGGCGGTAGTCTGGCAGGCGCACAGACGGCTTTCACTTTGAAGACGTACAACAGCCTCTTCGCGGGTGGCATCGGTAGCAGCGCAACGGTTTACAGCACGGTGGAGTACCCGCAGTGGTACGATCCGATTATCAAATTCGGCCCCGCGGACTGTGTCTCCCGGATTATCGACATCGTGGATAAGATTGATCAGGTTATAGACTCTGGCGACCAGGCTGCGATCAAAGAGCTCAAGGATGTGTTTGGATTGGGCGCGCTGCAGAACATTGGCGACTTTGCGCAGACCATTAGCTACCCCAGTGAGTCCGCGCCAGAATTATCACGTCGCGACGCCAGCTGATTTTCCCGCAGTTGGCGGACCGATGTTCTACCCCACGAATACCTGGCAAGAGTTGAATTGGGCGCCCGGCCACGGCTCCGAAGACTTCTACACATTCTGCAGCAACATAACGAACCCGACCCCACCAGAGAGTGTTTCCGTAGTCGACACTCAGCTGTCTAAGTACACGGACGGCGAAACCTGGACGGGCCTGGGCAACTACGCGTCCTACATCAAGACAATGCTCCTCCCCCAATGCAAGAGCGGCGATATCGCGAGCACTACTGATGGTTGTTTCGGCCTTTCGCAGAACGCCAGCCACTGGTCTGACACAACAAATAGCGGCGACAGAAGCTACCTCTACACGACCTGCACCGAGCAGGGTGCGTACATCACCGCTCCGCAACACGGGCCCTCGTTGATCTCGCGCGTGCTGAAGGTTCCATACACGCAGCAATGGTGCAAGTGGGCATTCCTACCTGGCAAGCACAATCGCATTCCTCCATCGCCTGATCTATGGTACAACAACAAGTACGGCGGGTACGATCTGCAGGCGCCAAAGCTGGCGCTGATTGATGGCGGCGTGGATGTCTGGCTCGATTTGTGCTATCACTCGCATTTCTCTGGGAAGACGAGGATAAGTAGCGATAAAAATCCAAGTTACTTGATTGCGGGAGGAGGCCATCATTGGGATAGCGCGGGAATTGGAAATCTAGAAAAGGAGCCTGATTACATTCGCGAGGCGCATCTGTGGGAGATTAGAACGGTCAAGAGGTGGATCAGCGAGTGGAGTGGGTATTGAATAAAAGGAGTGGAGCCAGGTGTAAGAGCGTATCGAGCTGCAAAATCTAAATAAATGTATCGCACTATTTGCCTTGGTCGTACTCGAGATGGGAGAATGTACGGCGTGTAGAGTCCTCTAGCGTCCTAGAAGTTTGATGTTCGTCTCGTCTCGCTTACAGACATATAATCTGCCCTGGCTCACTATTCCAGAAGTTGGCATCCTCGCCCATGGGTTCTGGTGTTGCTCTCTCGCGCACTGACGCCACGCCCTTCACCATTCACCACCATCCGCCTCTACCTCACCACTCACCATCACCACAACCTCCGCCAAGCAGCCAAGCACCCAAATAGCTATAGTACCCTCTCTACAGCGCCGCCAAGGCATCCCTTTCCGGTCTAGCTACCATTCACGTGGGTCACGTGAAAGGCGCTAAGCGAGGCCTCCCTCTGCCTATATAAAGAGGTCTCCCCTTTCCCTCTTCCACTTTTTCTTCTTCATCCACATCTGTTCAGCCCGCAATCCCGCTGTGTGACGAACAGGTCCAAGTCGTTTGTGCCAGGGTGCATCGACTCTGTCATGACTTGCACATGCTATTTGTGCGCTTGCTCTGCAGTGTGGATCTTTTTTCGAGGAGAGACTCAAGCATCTATGGGAACCGAATCCGGTAGACCAGGATGCAACCATGCTGAGACAGCTCAGTGTCCGGAGTGAGTCATCATGATCCGCGAGGCGGGGCGGTGAATCAGCTGTCGGGTGGTGACCGGCTTGCTGCTCGATCTTGATACCATTGTAGTCGTAGGCTTGCTTGCAATGTCTTTTTCTTCAGTGATGCCTTCTTTAATGATGTCTTCTTACTTCTGCCTCAATGGTCTTGTCCTTGATACTATCCTTCATTAATATCTCTGGGCTGGCTGGCGCTTTAAGGAAGGAAGTGGTATCGTGACCTTGCTGCCTTGCTGTTGTGGTGTTGTTGTACCGTCTCCACCTCGCGCAAGGCGTGACCGCGTCACTGTAGCTAAAGGCCCTCTCACTCACGGTGCCTTTGTTATGCTCATTGCCCGTCCACGCATACCGCGAGCCAAGTTCAGCTGCCTCCTGCCCAGTCTGGTCCTGCTGCTCCAGTGCTTTTACTATCACCAGCCCACGGTCACTCGCACAGGTGACGTTGCCCAAGCCTACCGCACTTTGCGCGTGCTCGTCAGCCTCATATAGCACTATCAATAATTGACAAGTGGATGCTCTAAATCTTTCTTTTCCCTCTTTTGCAATCGCAGGTCTCTAGTCTTCACTGCAGCGACCTCTCATCTTTTCGCCCTCGCTCGCCCGTAACTCAGCCAGGTCCGCCGATCGACTCGTCCACTCGCGCCTATCATCTCGACTCCAGCATCACCTTCAAGGAATCTCACTCGCCGACTTCCTGGTACCTTCTCACGAGCCGGTATCTCCCCACCTGATTTCTCGCTATAAAGCTCAACGACCATCTCCGAACTCGTCTCCTCCGTTAAACCCAGAAACACATATTGATACCATGTCGAATGAGATTCCATCCATCAAACTCGAGCCCTCCGGCCAGTGAAAAGCGCGCGACAGGAAGCCTTGACGGGGGAGAGTAAGGCTAAGCAGCCAATGGAGGCAAAGAACGTCATGGACAAGATGTGGGAGCCGTTTCGCAAGGGCAAAGCGATACGGTGAGATACCGCGTGTTTTCACATCTGACGGATCGCGCAAACTAGCCCGATTGGCCCACAACGACCTGTGAGTCCAACCAGGAGTATCTTTTACAGCGAGCAAGAGTCTGGATATTTTGTCTGGTGCGGGAATACGGGTACAGACCACGACGCTTCCTTCCATCCCACGACATGAGAGTCTTTGATGGATGCTCTTGAATCTATCGGTAGAAGTCCTGCCACGCAGTTCCCGATCAACGTAAGCCATGCTTGTAAATTTTATTTTAACACATCACTGATGATCCTTAGTTAGAAGGACCTAGGAAGCTGGTCCGCGAGTATGCGCAAAAGAAAGGCGAGAGTGAGGACAAGATCGCCAATGAGGACGGGACTCAAGGTGGGATGAAGCCAGAGGACAAGAGCGAGCACAAGGCCCACGATAAGGCTCATGTTTGAGCTATTCCTGTGTTTCGGCGTAGGGGTGGAAGAAAACTCTATGCACTATGGCTCTGGATAAGTCTGTCAACCAAAACGCAGCGGGACCAAGTAGCCTTTTCTTCGAGGGAGAGAAGAAAATCAAAGAAAACCAATGGGAAATCTGAATGGCGAAGGATCGTAAGATACTCAGATCAAATCAAATCAAATGCGATTATCTCTTCAGGCCATCGCTCAAGCAGATTCTGAAACTGCTTGTATCGCTCTTCCAATGTCCAGCACTCCATGCCCCCGTCGATGCGCCAGTTCATATAAACCTGGTCCTTCTCTGTCATCGACTCTGCAGCGCGGAGAGTTCGCTCCTCTTCGTCTGACTCGGACTCGTAATTTTCGAGACCATGCTCTGGGTTTGTTCCACTTTCAGAATTGTAGTCTGCATCCCAACCCGAGCCGAAGTACGAAGTCTCCTCTTCACTGTAGCTCTTTTCAAAGTCTTTTCTTTGATACTCTCCTGATAGATACGTATCTATTTCATTAAAGGGAAGTAGGGCGGGTCCTACGAACAAATACCCATTGTTCTGTTTCCTTAACACAATGGGAAGGGTTCCCCCGCAAGCAGTTACGACTAGATCACCTTTCATAGTTGCCTTGGGTACGAACAAGCTGGAACAGAGTCTTGGAAGTAAATGTGGTCGAGGGAAAGCCTTAAGAGATACCGTCGTCTCAAACGCTGCAAATATCATCTCGGCTGCCTTATCCAAGACCTCGACGTTCATCCACTTGAGCCGCTCTTTGAGCGTGGAGGATCGTATAGTATCTGTAAGGCTGCTGCGATAAAGGCTGTCCTTCCCGTAAAGCGAGTAATTGAATGATCCACTTTGATACATGGCTAGCTGGTCGTGGACCTCAAAGGTGATGCTCGTATTACCAAGGAGAACGCTGAGAGCGCCTGGGACGCCCTTCATGTGGACTCTTCCATACCAGAATCGGTCACAGGCCTTGTAATATCGGTCTTTCAGATTTAATTGGTACAAGCTTCCTTTAAGTGCGGAATTGACCTCTTTTGGTGTCATGGAAACATCTTCGGGAAACGTGACAGAGTTCCAGGTAAAATATTTATCGGTTTGGTGCTTGTCGCTCCCACGTGGCAGCAAGACCGGTTCCCACGTTGGTATATGACTCACGGGTACATCTTCAAGTACTCTGGCTACCAGTCGACCTCGGATCACCAAAGTCTCTCCCTCCGGCGGTGTGTCTTGCACTGGCACGTTCGCGAGGAACGGCAGGTCATTGCCTTCCTCCCATGCTGTCCGTATAGCATTCTCAATGACACCAAACGGATATACACTAGTCATAAATCGCCAGTCTGGACTCCAAGATGGTAATTCGATATCCTTCGAAGGGCCGAAGGTCGCATCCAAGTACATGACCGAGAGGTTCTGTTCTCGTTGGATGATGTAACGGACCACGTCTCCAAAAGCCTGACCGTCAGTCTTTTTTTCGGAATAGTCAACGATCATTCCTACTGAAGAATGGTTGTCGGCTAATTTAGTCTTGCTCAAGCCTAGCAAGGCGTAGACGCGATCTCGCGGGAGTGTGGCTTGACACAATGTCGCACCACGAAGCACCGTAACAATGTCATCTGGACGGTTTGAAACGAGCTCGGTTCTAGGTTCGGCGGGCAATTGCAGTTCAAGCAATCTTCGCGGTCCAGCTTGCTCGAGAGTCGACAGTGCAGACCTCACAGCGTCTTTGGACTGCTCATGGGGCCGCTCGGGTGCCCAGAGATCTTCTGCATTGCTTTGCTCTTCTGAGTCTTCTTGTTTGGACTCCAAGGGAGTTTCAGCCCCTCTATCAGGATCAAGGTTTTCAAGTACATCCTCAGCTTTTTTGAATGTCTCCCAAGGCAGGCTTCGATCTCCACAGTAGACCGTAGCTTCCCTTGCGGCGAATATCTCCTGTTGAACCCAAACCCGACTGATCCAGGGTCTACCGCAAAGATCTTTTAGGCCTTCCTTAAGACAACTGAAGCTCTTCTTACAAACCGAGCTGTGCTGAGCCAGAGCCCCGGGGCTCTGCACCAGATAGTCGATCGCAAGCCCTGTGTGGTGACCCGCTGGACCGAGCCAACACAGAACTCTGGCTGCTTTCTTGAATATCTCGAACATACCCTTGATTTGTACGGCCTTCTCATCGTCATCGACTTGGTTGATGCATAATGCATCTATCCAGAGGTGCCGAATGGTGTCTTTTGGCCTCAGTTGTTGGAGCGCCTGGGTTAAGTTGGCCGTGATCTTGAGGTGTTGCCTGTTCTCGAGAAGTAGAGTATGGTCAAATACAGGCTTCCCCCAGGTATAGCTGAGGGCCTCATACGTGACGCGTTGCTGCTTCTCATGGAGGACGACACCTTCGTGGGCAACGAGATCAACGACGAAGAGCTCAGCTTCCAACGGCCCGTCCGGCCGTCCAGGCTTCAGTGCGAGTATACGGGTTTGCCATTCATGAATCGGGGTATAGGTGTAAACCTTCAGCTTCGTGGTGTCGCTCGTATTGCTCGGTCGAATGGATACATCATCAGGGTGGCTTTCTAAATCGTGTGCTCTGTAGAGTCGAAGCGGGCATTTGTTCGAACAAGCGAAACACGGCTCTTCGCTATCTCGAGGGGGGTGCTGCTCCATGGTTGGCAGTCTGCTTGGTGTTGGTGAGGAAGCTGCGCGGCCAGGCTGAATGTATTGAAGGATGTGGAGTACTGCGTGTTTCCACGTCAGGTAAAAGATGCCAATTAGCCCGAGAGGCTCGTAACAGCCTGCGAGTCCAATCCCGACTACTTATCACCAGGAGTCGAGAATCTGAATGTTCCGTCGTGCGTAGAAAGTCGTGGTAGCCAACGGCGGGCGAACAAGGCTGCGGGCCCCCGAATTTCCTTTCGGGCCTAGACGTTGTCGCGAGCCACGCATCCAATCAGGAAGCGACTGCTTGGCTAGCGACACCCACGACAAGTGGTCGCTCTTACGTAGTCGACCTCCCCCATTGCGTCTAGGGCCTGCATAGTAGGCTCTTTCTATTAGCGTGTTATATCCTAGTCTTTGTAGCTGGGCATACATGAACCAACCACCCATAGCACTCTTAAGCAGCCAATTTTGACGATAAGTCGAAGCCACAGACCTTGGCGGGAATTAGATATTTTTGCTTTGTCCTACAGGGTTCAAACGCCCGGGGACTCTTCTCTATCTACATGAGCACATAGTCGCAGTGCTTACTCTCTACAAGTGTGCATCTCCGCTGGCAGCTCAACACCCTGTAGCTCTGCTCTGAACCGCGAATCCGCCTCTGATCTGGATGAAGAATCTGCTTCGGGATAAGCGGGGGGAAACTCTGCGTATTCCTGCACCTTGTGTGCGTCCATGCTCTTCTCATCCGGCAACTCCTGCGGATCATCTGCCCTATTGTTTCTTCTTCTTCTTTGGTACAACCAGATAAAGAGCAGTGCGGCTGCTATCGAAGCCAGACCCAACGACAGCCCGACGCCGAGACCAACCCGTAGAGCACCAGACGAATCCGCAATTGCTTGTGACGATGGCGTTGGTGTTGGGGTCGAAACATTGTAACTTCCAGTGATAGTACTTCCGGTAGGCTGGGCGACTGTAACGGCGCCGCTTGAATCGGATGTCGAGGTGCTTGTTGAGATGCTTATTGAGGTGCCTGTCGAGGTGCTGCTAGATATAGTAACATGTGGTATGGATGCCAGTGCAGTCGCGTATATCAAAGGGTCGTCTGCGCGAAATGTATAATCAGGTAGATCGCAACATGAAGTGTTCCTCCGATTCTGGTTTGGAGGTATCCCGATAGGACAGCACCACGACTCAGCGTCACAGAACAGGGCGACGCGGTTGTGATTGTGATCATCTGATTGAACAGTCAGCTATAAGGCCATCTTCAGCTGACATAGGTGTCCTACCCGCTGTTTTTTCGCAGTACCTGGGGCATGCTGGATCCTGCCACGTAGGATCGGTGCAGCCATTCTGCCAGTAGGTGTTGGAGCCTTGGGCGTAGTCGTCAGGAACGTTCCGGGCGCAGAGCCCATTCGTCAAGCAGGGGTCTCCGATTGCGCAGCAGGCAGAATGGCCATTGTTTTCGACTGCAGTGACGTTGCATGGAACGTATACAGGGCCATCGCTCGGGTAGGGAGATCCGTTGAGGGGATAGCAGGTCATGACGAGGTATGGAAAGAGCGGCGTAGAACGAAGCAAAGACACAAAGAAATGCCTTCCTGTAAAATTCCGGACAGGCTAACCACACTATCGGTGAATGGGGCGGGCGGCGCGGTTGGGTTTCGGAGATGAAAGAGGCAACCGTGGATATAAGTGCGGAAATTCCCGTGGAGGAAATGCACTGCGCATTTCCACCTCCCATGGAACATTTTAATGCGCTAGGTGGCCCGTAACGCCCCGTGAGTCCAATCAGGAGTGCCTACTTTCGCGAGTCAGAACCTGACTGTTCCGTCGGAGGTGGAAAGCCGCCGTAGCTGGGGCCAATATATGACGAACGACGAGCTGCGGTCAGGCAGCATGAGATCTGCGGTCAGGAGCGATATTCTCGCTCGGAGCGCTGGCAAGCCATCATCCCTCACTGATGGGCGAGAGAGCCGGGAGGAGACTCAGTTGTTCGGGGTTTTGGGGTGCATCGTGTGGTATTCTGGAGGCATGATCGCCCTGTGCGGAGTGGTGTATCACGACGTGTTCCGAGACGCCCTGCGATAGTCGGCTGACTTCTCGTACTGTTTGAGCCCGATATCAAGAAGCGAGGGTTTACTCGTGCGAGAAAGAACATTTTGCTGGGCGCTTCGGTGAATGTTGCGAGACGAACACTCTGACCTCGGCTAAGTTACGCTCTTCGCAGTCTAGTCACTCTTGGCATTTATGGTCAATCCATGGACCCTGGAACAGGGGCGCGAGCTGAGGACCGGCTTGAGGTGCGATCGTTGTCCTGCCATCGCCATCGGTGGTTCGCATACGGAATACGTTGGAGCCATCGGAAAACTGTACTTTGGCTTGAGAATATCGAGCTTTCTTGGAGCTCTGGTCGTCGCGATGAATCTCGACACTATTGCGTACAATATCGCCACCTTCATTTCCGCCCTCTTTCTCCTAGAATTCGGCGCAGACCACTTCGTCGACCACACTGTGATAGTCGCCCGTCGTACGGGAATATCCGAAACGATCATTGGCCTTCTTACCGCTGGGGCGGAGTGGGAAGAGGTACGTTGCAGGCCAGGGCAGGGATTCAACATGCTTACTAAGCCGTGTTTGTCGCAGCTCGCAGTCGTCATTGCATCTCTTGCTCGCAATCGACCGTCTCTAGCCATTGGCAACATAGTTGGATCCGCCATATCGAACATCTTGGGTGCCTTCTCCCTCGGTCTGCTATTCCATCATGCCGATACAACCATAGAATTCGATCGGAGCTCACGCATATACTCTCTAATGCTGCTGGCCTTGACGACTCTTGTAGTCCCCCTTATATACTTCCCGGGACAACTGATGTGGCGGGTCTGCGGTTTCCTGCTGATCGCATTCTTCGCCCTCTACATTGCGTCAGTTGGGTGGGCCATTAGCAAAGGAAGTCTCACGGCACCTGAGGACTCCGAAGACAGCAGCGACGATGACAGCAGTGATAGTGGGAGCCTCCTACGCTCAATCGAGGACGCGGATGCCAATGAAGAAACCAGCTTACTTGGGCAAAGTCGCAGAGAAGCCCACACCTTACGGTACCATCTGTTCTATCTCCTCTTCGGGTTTCTTGCCATCTGTCTGGCTGGCTATATACTCTCCCACTCAGCAGCAACTATTAGTGATGAGTTAGGCACTTCGGACGTTCTCTTCGGCGTCGTGATACTCGCCATCGCTACGACGCTTCCAGAGAAGTTCATCGCCGTGATCAGTGGCCGCCGGGGCCATTCTGGGATCCTTGTGGCGAATACGGCGGGCAGCAACATCTTTCTTCTCACATTGTGTTGTGGCGTCATCATGCTGAACACCTCTGGGCAGGTTGAACATGGCAATGCCAATATCGTCGAGCTGGGGATGTTATGGGGCTCTACCGTGGCACTCACAGCGACGATGTGGGTTGATGGGCGAGCTTGCTGGTGGCTTGGGCTGATGATGCTAGTGGTCTATGGCACCTTCATCGTGCTCGAGTTTGTCGTGGTTCGTGGTAAAGCTTGAGGCATGTACTTCGCCAATTAATGGCCAATACTCGTAAAGTGGGGATTCAAGGTGGGATAATTGGTCCGTGCTACTATGTGCTACCTCAACGCCACGAACCAGTGCGACAACCGAATATCGGAGCGTTCACCGCTAGTCGGACAAGTTGTTTCTTCCTCAGCATCAGAACACCTGTCTGTACTCTTGTACACATCCACACGCTCCACCAAACTGGATCAAAGCACTCCATTGTTCAGACCAACACCGCACCACCGTCTTCGCCGGTCTCTTACGAGCGCTATGGACACCACTAGCAAGAGCTTTGGTAGCTACACGGCATACAAGAAAGACACCAAGATCTTCGTAACCTGGCTCGTACATGCCGCTACTTCATTTGGCCTGGTTACGTCGTATACGCAAGTACAGGACAGAGCTGGCAACAAGCAAGTCAATCAAGTTGAGGTGAATTGCTTGATTGATTGACCGATATGGTGACTTTTGCTTG
>JAFHBV010000109.1:0-86213 GCA_019022785.1 Pseudomonodictys pantanalensis
GTGTTCGTCGGCGTGCTTGTGGTCTGCCGGTAGGCGAGGACTGCGAGTGGCGAGCGCGGAGACAATGTCAGTAGTGCCAGTGGCTCTCTCTCTCTCTCTCTCTCTCTCTCTCTCTCTCCATCTCTCCATCGGTGAGCCGTACATGGACCGAGGGCGCCCTGCGCCGCGACGTGTGATGCGAGACGGCGCAGTCAGTCTCTTTGGCAGCGAGTGAGCCGCCGACGCCGCCCAACGTGCCCTTGTGCCTTGGTCGCACCAGCACGCTCTGCCGGTCGCGCAATGCACCACCGTCCTGGACATTCCTGTCGGATCGCCTGGCAGATTGCGGGTGACGAGTGCGACCGAACATGCACCCGGCGGCGGCGGCGCCAGTCAGTCAGTCAGTCTCGCCCGCTTTGCACCCCGTCTGCGCGCAAGGAGCTGGTCGTCGTGCAGCTGTCTGTCGCCGTGCTTGTTCTTAGCGGGCCAGAGAGTCAGCCTGTCGCGTGTCGCGTGTCGTCTGTCGCTGCCCGGCCATTCATTAGCTATTATTCTCCTGACCGCAGACCGCAGACCGCAGACCGCAGACCGTGGACCGCAGACCGTGGACCGTGGCCCGTCACCCACACTTCTTGGCAGCGCGGGAAGAACCGCCCACTCTAACTTGCCATGCACACCACGCAGCACCTCGCGTCTGCCAGCCTGCCAGCCAGCCAGATCCGCCCCCCGATGCTCCAAACCCCCAATAATAATCCACCACATCCACCATCCACAATCTATCAGACATCACCCATCCATCCCAATTCACCCGTTATAACCTGTCTGCGTTGCCAGCGCCCAGCTCAATATCGCCGGCCCACCTTCCCTCCACTCTGGACATGCTGCGCTCGGGTGCCTTCGCAGCCCCCCGCGTGAGCCATCCGCTGCCACTCTGCACCACCTCCACCAACTGCCTTCCCGCTCTGTGCAACCACAGAAGCCATGTGCCCGTCTAGTAGAAGCCCAACAGACCTGCACTCTGTCGTGTAGCCCGCCCTTCATTCGCCCGTACCCCCTTCGCCAAACCTTCACTTCAGCTTTGGTAGTCCTGTCTGCCACCACCACGTCAAACCATGGATCCGCTCGAGGGCCCGGGCCCGTCGCTCGCCGTTCCTTGCCCGCCATCCTCTGCGTCTGTAGACTTCCTTGTCCACCATGCCGGCTTCCGCTCCCTTTCACCTGCAGCGGGCCTTGAATGACTGCGCTTTCTTTTCCCGCCGCAGCTTGCCGTTTCGCACCACACTCTGCATGCTGCTCGCTTCCGCTTCAGCCTCTCCACCACCGTCATACTCCTCGTCTACCCGACTCCTTCGAAACAAGCCAGAGATGAGGATGCGCACCAACAAGCCCAATCCGTCCGTCGCTCCATCCCCCAAACGACCTTCGAGCCGCGGCCACCAGTCCCGCATCCTGGGCCGCGGGTAGCCAGACCCGCATGTGAGATAGGGCTGGTCCGCCCGTGCGTCTGCCCAGCCCGTGCTCATTCGGTCATTTGGACTAATATTTCCCTCTGGGCGACATGGCGTCGTTTGCATCGTGTTGGTGGGCCACCCTCTGGCCAGTGACGTGAGCGGATTGCTCCTCTTAGGCTCGCGGAAAAGCACCATGGAGCACTGAGCACCTCACCCCTTAGCTCCCGTATCGATGTGACTCGGCCGCATCGTCAGGCAATTCTTTTGTCAGCGGGGCACAGCTCCGAGAAAAGCAAACGGCCGCCCGCCTGTTCCTTGTCAAAGTCGTGAAGCTGCTGCTGAATCTTTCCAGCTCACTGCGCTTATTGACAATTTTGCCATCGTCATCACCCTCGACTCGTCATCCACCTTTGCCCCTCCGGCGACCCCGCCTGCGCCGCGTGAGCAACCTCGATTTTGCTCGAGGGACCACTTCAGCTGGCTCCGTCTGCCCTCGCAGCATCCGCAAGTCCTCTCCTTGCCTGCCATTCGCTGCATCGTGCTCCTCGTGGTGGGTGCATGACTTGTGACGACCCGTTCATCTTCTCGAATCATTCGTCTGCATCTCGCATCGCCGTTTGGCAGATCCTCCCGAACCCCAGAGCCGGCGCCAGTTCACGAGGTGCCATCCATGGTAAAGAGAGTCAGTTCGACCCCTGATTCGCTGCGCGCCACCGCAGCGGCGTCAGGAATGCAAGAAAAAAAAAAGGACCTTGATAGTCGACTCCGTTGAAAAAGATCGATAGCTCAAGTCTTTGATGGCGTCGGCCAGTCCGCACCACTCAAGACGATATGGAGGAATGCGCATGATGGAATGCTCCGTCAACACCGTCGAGAATGGCGAAACACAGCATCATCACGCTTCGCCTGCATCTCGCCGTTGACCTAGCCTCGGTTCCCAAACTAACGTCTCGTCTAGCGGGATCGGCGGGTACGCAGAATGAGGATACCCCCAGCCGTTGTTCCTATTTACGAGCACCCCATGCAGGAGGCCTCGCCATACACGACCGCCCACAGTCGTCTGATTAGCGTGCTCCGAGCGCTGCGTAAAGTCGTTGCGGGAAATGCACGCTGACGGCCCGCCCGCTGATGAACGCTTTTTGCCTACCCGGTGTCAAGGACGGATACAATTCCTGCGCCCAATCAACTTTACTCTTAGCCGATTTTCTCATCTGAAATGTGCTCGGAGCCGGTGAATCGTTCCTTGCATGAAACTTGGACACGGGTAAATCGTCAACCCATGGAGGCCGACTTCAAAAGGGGGAAGGGGAGAATTGCCTTGTTAGCCATGGTCAAGAGGTCACAAGACGCTGCTGCCATCGGTCAGCCCTGGCTTCTGCCGCCACCTCACCTCGCGAGCGTTCAAAGCAAAGCCGGCTGACTGCTGCAGCCAATGCTTCATCATACAAGGCTGCTGTAGTTGTTTGATTGACTGCCACACCGCATCCCGAACGCCCCAATTCAATTACCCCTTCCCAGCACCCCGTGCAGCTGTTGTGAAGTGCGCTTGCTCCACGAGGGTGATGCGCGCACAATAGTCCATGCTCCTTTGGACAGATGAACACGAGTCATCTGTGATTCCGATAGTGGCCCGCTGCAAGCCGTCAATCCCCTCACCGTGGACTCCTGAGTGGAATCGATTTTGTGTAACGAGATGTACCGGTAAGCTCCCTGCTCAGCATCTTCCGACAGGGCATTGCATCGTTGTGGGGAAGAAGGATGCGGCATGATCTTCGTCCTTTTAGCCAACCAAGCGGATGGCAGAATCAGCGCAACGGGCGGCAAGGGCTGTGTTGTACGTAGCCCCCCGTACCTGATACTACCTGATACAGACAGCTCACGGTCCCTCCCGGGACTTTAGCAGGTGAAACGGCAGCATGGCACGAGATCACGGGCCGGGACGAGGGGGTGGATTCTGTACGAGCTGCTGAGCTCCCGCGTGCGAACCCGGGGTCGGATTCACGACGTTGTTTGTGCGACCGTTGGCAAATTTGGCGTTGCCCGGCATATCGCAGAGGCGGACGCACCATATGGCGGCCCCAGAGGGTAGTCAGCATGAGGCTTCAACCTCTCGGCTTAGTCTTCCCATGAAGCGAATCGCGAATGCCAGTTGCCGAGTCAGTTGTTGCAGAAATCCTGGCACTTGAGAACCCGGCCGCGCCGCGTAACAAGATCAAATATACACTTTAAGTGATGTGACACTTCATAGCGCCGAAGCGGCCAACCTCACCGATGCCGTTATACTGTTTCATTGCTGCAGCCCTGGCGTCTCTGTATGGACGGTCTGGCTGCTGCGATACCCTGTCGTATTCTCGCTTTGATGTGTCGTGTTACTTCCTGATATAGCGACGGGCGCCGTGAGGTCGCAGAATGGTTATGCAAGGCATCTTCCTCCCCGCCTTTGGCGTAAGAAATGGAGGCGAAGGAGGAACAATATGCAGCCGGACGAAGGGTGCTGACAATTGGAGCGCCAGCTCCCCGCGTCTGTCAGCAAGGCGAAATGATCCTAATCATCGGCGCTGAGCGCGTTCGCGTTCACCCACGACAATTAAGCGTGAACCCAGCAGCGGGGCGAGCATGCAAGACGGGACGATCTAGGACGGTTGACTGATTGCGAAGACGAGCTTTTGATTGCTCGGCCCACGTCAACCGGATTCTAAAACGCGGTTGCGGTCGAATATTCTCACTTAGAGGACGTTGACTGGTCACGCACTCGCGGAACAGAAGGAAGTCCATTTCGATTGGCCATGTGTTATCGAGAAAGTGATCGGTGTGCAGCCGTGCAGAAGGAAGACGAGAGGCGCAGAATTAGGGCACCCACACCGCCGTTCTCGAGATGGTAAGCCGTCGCGGAGAGGCAATGGGACCGAAGCTGTGCATGTCTGCTGATGTGCCGGGGTGTCCGGAAAGGAAGCCGTTTGCCGTTGTTACTGGTTGTGCCAGAGCGTTTTCATGGTTCCGATGTTGGGCAGTCATGTATAGCAGAGAGCTGACCACGCACTACGCTGTCGGTCAGCGAGCCACATGCTGCCTGGCTGCGAGCAACAAGCCTCGCGCGAAGGCAACGATGCAGCACTTGGTTGTCAGTGGCAATCAACGCGATGAGACCGTCTCGTTGGCGGACGATTCGCGCTGCTCGTACCTCGTTAGGCGGGCAGAGAGCGTACACCCTTGCACCATTCGAACGAGCGCCCCGGGCCGTCGCGGCCTGGTGACATACAGGACCAGGGTGACGTGTGGAGAGCGGCAGCCCATCGGATGAACACAAGAGGTGAACAGCCCCGGCTGTGTGCTGATTGCGTCTGCGCCTGTCACCTGATGGTTACACCGGCAGTCGACGACGTGCAGAAGTCTTCCAAATGCTCGCTGATGGAGGGGACGACGGCACTCGCACGAAGAGCCCGTCCAAGTCCGCTTGGCCCCCGCGGGTGGGCTAGCAGGCGGCTAAGACTTCGCGGCCCGCCGTGGACTTGGCCGTGGCCCAGCGTGAGGGCCGGGGTCGCTTTAGGGCCAACCCCTGACCACTTCGTTTCCAGCCGTGTGCTCTGTGATCTGGCACACTGCGGCTGTCAGCCAAGTCCCGTGACCGATAGTGCATGCGGGCTAAAAGTGCACTAATGCAAGACTTCGTTGATTGCTTCGCTTGGGTCTCCAGTCAGCGCCACTGCCGATACACCAACGCGGCGAATGCAGGCGTCTATTGGCGCTGGATGCGCGCCTTCCACCACGCCTTCCACCAATCCCAATCGCGCGAAACCGCCTTCATCATGGCGACTGCATCGAAACGCTGCTTCGCCGCTCACTGGCATGTCCCCCCCTGTATTAATTTTTAGTTTCTCCCACACCATCACTGCCGTCCCCGCTCTCGCTCTCATCTTCACCGTCCTCACTCGAGTCCGACGACTGCTCGTCTGGCATGACGACGCTGTTGAGGTAGGTAATCTGCGGCAACACATTAGCCTCGAAGTTCTGTGTGTCTCTCTTCAACGGGGCAGGCCGCCGGAGCCATGAGTTGGCGGTTGTCCCCACCTCGACTGCACCCGTGCAGCTCCATCGGTCAATTCGGGCGGTCCGCTGCAGTGCCAGCGCATGAAGCGAACAGACACTCAGCCAGAGCGCTCATGCGAGGGCGACCTGTCCAAGTGCATCGACTGCTTTGGCGTTGCATGAGGCGGCGACCACCACTTGCATCATTACGGCACCGAACCTACGAGAGAGCCGCCCGTGTGTGGGCAGACCAGTGAGGGTGTTGAGGGGCAACTTACGAAGGGCACCAAGGCGGCGATGAGTTCGGCGATTCGGTCTAGGCCCTTAGCACCCACGACTTCCTCGTCTTCCAACTTTGCTCCTAGGGTGAAGTTGCGCAGGCGAAGGAGCTCAATGTCCTTGTGGTCCTTTTCATAACCCTGGCAGATGGCTTGTCAGCAATCCTGTCGTACCGCAGCCGGTCTCTAAACAAGGGAGGAAGAAAACCGTGGCGGTTGGGCGAGGCAGAAACCCGACCCGGTATCTCTAGCTTCCCGGTCAAGAGCCCTTGAAATAGACTTTAAAGCCCATTGGTGTTAGCAGAGACGCTTTGAAGGGGCGAAGTAGTTGGAGTATTCAGCCGGTCTACACCGATCGTTCGAACGGTCGTTGTGCCGAGTACTAGGTGCAAGCGCTGACACAGCCATGGCTATCGCTGGAGCAATGCTCGTGCCCAACTCGCACACACAGAACCAATTCTGGCTCTGCTTGTCAGTGACTCCGGACGATATCGAACGCTGAAGTTTGGAGTTGTGGTGGTCTGTCAGCGTCTTGAATCGAGGGTTTGCCATGATGGAATCATCAAGGTTTACCCGTGTCGACCGGCCTAGTGGTGCTGGCCTTATCGTAGTTTGGTAGCGAGAAATACTCACTACTTCATCTGCTCCCATCGAGAGAAGCATTGCACAGTGTGACTACGCAGTGAAGTCCATCATCCGGATCTCAATCCCGTCGCGCAACAAGTCGAAGTCTGGCTTCACGTTCGAGCGCCACGCCTGGCCGCAGCAGCCAGCGCCTCCGAAGACTTGCATCAAGCAGCAGGATTGGGAGTCGCACGCCCTCCTGTCCATCAAGAGACCGTGTGTAAGGGTGGGTTTTCCGATCCGAAAAGAGCAAAAGAAATGATTTGGCTCACCTTAGGGTTCTTTTTGAGTGCAGTTGACTGATTCGAGGTTTGAGACACGAAAGCTTTTACGGCTTTCTTCTCATCGTCATTAACGCCCTTGAAGAAGGCTTTCCGAATTCCCGCGTCTGTCAAGACACGCTTGAGATTATGCGGTTTACGATCGATATCGCGTCGAAGAGCGGCCAACGCCTGAGCCTCGGGTTGCCACAACCCACCCCCTTGAGCAACGTTAGCCAGCCGACCACGAATGAGCAAGCGCATTCACGCGTAGAGACACTATGATAAAGGCTTCTAGATCGGACTGCTGGTAAGGATGGGCCCTGTGGGCAGTTGAGAAGCGCTGGCTCGGTCCACGGGGTCTGTTGATCCGTCGCCACATCCTGTCCCAGGCAGTTCAGAAGGGAGATGTTGACCAGAGTCGGCACCAAGACGCGTTAGCGAGCAAGCGGTCAGCGAACTCGATTGCTCGATATGATCCTGAGAGGAGCCGGCTGATGCTTGGGATGGTACGACGCGTCGCCAGCCCGATCGCACGAAGCCCCGACCCGCGCGTCCCACGTCGGAAGTTTGGAGCTGTCGAAGAGCTCTTTCTCAGACCCGCTTAGACAAGCGTCCATGACAACTATCTCAGCACATCTTCCGCTTCCTCATCACAACGTGTAATGATGAAGTATGTGCAAGTAGCACTGACTGGCGGAATCCGGGAGATCGCGTCTCTCCAGACGTGAGATTGAGCGGATCGAAGACGCAAAAACGCTCTTGAACTGACAGTTGATTCAGATACAATCCCTCGAAAGCACCGGCTAGCACGAACGATCTCCGCCCGACCGGCCATTGCCGCTGAAACGAGCTCTTTCCCCGGCGACCCACAGATCATATGGTGATTAGGACGCCTTCGCCCTCACTCGCGAGGAAGCATGGAATTCAGAATACCACGTTTGTGCTCCCCGACCTTGGACAAGCATCCTTATGGGTGAGAGTACGGCGTGCAAGCATGCGGACAGCGGGCACAACTTGGTATCGCGAACAATCGTACGAGGCTTCAGATTCTTCGTATAGGTTGCATCGGGCGATGTCATGTCTAAGAAGAACCCTGACGTGTGGGGAGAGCTGTTGTGCGCCAGTCAACTTGGGCGGCGACAACAGCATGCATCAGCAGCTCGCGGACGTAGATCCAGATTGAGAAGATGCTGCAGCTTGCGTCTGTGGTAACGAGTTACCAAGAAGACATACTCCGATACAATGGGGACGTGCGAAGTAAACATCTTCGATGTGCAGGAGTAACATCTTGAGCCGTTCCTCGAACGCAAAGGATAATGGCGACGTCGATTGCGTCGTACGCCATGACTGGTTCTCGCAAATACACGAAACGCGCGCTTGTTGATACGCACTGATGCTGTGTCACGGCAAGGAATGCTACCTCGCCGATCGCCGCCGTCCCTCATCGTATGATTCTCGTAGGCCAGCACCTGAGTGTAGCAACTGGAAAATGGTTTGCGTAGATTTCGATAGAGATGGCCGCCGGTGAGAGGAATCCATGGGCTTTTCGTCTGGTCCATGTGGGCCTTTGCCATGGCACATGCAGCGTGAACATGGCTAGGCGAGGTGTGGTGGACTGGAGTAACAAAGAGGTGACTTACCTACGAAGCTCCCACCGGGTTGAATCTGAACGTAATATGCCGCGTAAGGACCTTTGCGCCCGGTACTACACAGTCACAACATCAGCGGAATCGTACGGGACAGGAAGTAACCGGCCTCTGATTCTGGTTTGTCGTATACTTGAAGCGATAGGCACGACATGGTTGAGACTAGGCATCACGTACCGTGACCATGCAGCAGAGAAGTGAGTCTAGGTCAGTGTCAGCTTTGAACTGACCGTGAGGGTTGCACGGAAATGCAGGAGAAACCATTCTGTGCAATGTAATGCAACGAACCTTGTATGGAGTTTGATCTTTCGAGAAGCGAACATCTGATCTGCAATCAGTCCTGCGCCCCCGATCATGGTTAGGTGTGGATGTCGCCCACCTCGATAGATGCGGAATACCTGAATCTGTTAGATTGCTCTCAAGTCACCAGGATTGCACTCACAATATCCTTGACGGGTAGCTCGGGGATGGTTTCGTCAGCTTCAATCACCTTTTCAGAGAGCTTTTCGAGAAAGGTGTTGAAGTCTTGAAGCCCTGCACGGTAATCTGGATCGTGTACTGCAAGACGTTAGCGACATCTATCATCTGTTGTCTCACACCTTTGAAGGTGTGCATCAGTCCAGCACATCTTCAGTCGGAACATAATAAGGATTCGCACTCACATTTCATCCACTGGCGGTCATTGTTCTCAGCGAGGTCTCGGAGAAATAGCATTGTGTTTGGATGAATTGTCTCGTCCGTGTACGGAACGTCGCCAGCCTCTCGTGCCTTGGGTTTCTTGATGATGACTTGAGTACCCAGTTCCAATTTTGCGCCGGGCTTCCAAGCTTCCTGCTCTCCACCCTTTTTCTTGTGCAATGGAAGGGCTTTCCTTGCTGGGCGGCCCCTTGGCGTACTCTTCTTCGGCTTGCTCTCCTCGTCACTGCTAGGTTCAGCCACATCCTCGTCGGATTCGGAAGGTTCGTCTCTATCGCTACCACCGCCATAATTAGATGTCGCGGAGGCGTCTTCGGCAGAAGATGATAATTCAGGCTCCTGGCCGTCTCCGTCGGAAGGGTCTGGGTCCACATACGATGGCCTGGCCGTAGATTTGGTTCTCTTCGACTGGCGGGTGCTTGCTTCCGGCGCAGGACGCTTTGAAGAGCTGCGGGAGCTCGCAGCAGGCGACTTCTTCGTCGATTTTCGAGGCATAGTTCCAAGTTTCGAAGATGCTATCGGCAAGGGCAACGGTGCGGCGTGGCAGCTGTGAAGAGCAGGAGTTGGAGGAAAATTGAGCCGCACTGGCCACTTTCCAGATGCGATGACGTTGCGGGGGATCGTGTCAGAAAGGCGCGGTCCGTCCCGCTCAGCAAATGAACAACCCAACCTCCTGATTTTTTTCCGGAAAGCAATCACGCCTCAACACAAGCCCACGCGCGTCGTGATATATTGTGGCGCCATGACCGGGCGCTTCGCGGCCCGCAAGCGAACGATTCTGAAGCAGCTTGACACACCAGCTGACGAATACCATGACTTGTCACCAAAAGGCTCAGTCGACGCGCCAATTCGCGCTTTGATCGACGAGGTCAATGGACTCGAAGGCCTCGTCACCACGAGCAGTTGTTCCGGAAGGGTGAGCGTCTTTCTCGAGGGACGTAAATCGGCCGACAATGGCCCAGAAGAGCGAGAACCGACGATAGCTGGGCCTGGAGGAAAGGGCGGAGGGGGAGCATGGCTGTACAGCTCTCACGATCCCATCCAGCTGCTCGAGCCCTCCCAGCATATCTCCCTGATGCCCCTATTTGGACTTAGTGAGGCCACCATGGACAGCGAACGAAGTTCCAATGCCGTGGGTAGATTTATCCACTTCAAATTTGAGCCCATGGTACGGATTGGTAGTCGAAAGCCACGCAAGGGTGACGCTGAAGTGGACTAGATCCTGCATATCCTCACGGCGTCTTTGGACGATTCTCAACGAGTTCTTACCGCTGCGATGAGCGCTGGCTTTCGCGAGAGCGGAGCTCTCAGTCTGAACAGCAAGAACGGGGAGACGAATCCCATGGTAGCCGTCCGGTCGACAGGGTACTCCATCGATGCCATTGTAGGTTTCCACGATGATGGCGGGAACAACGTCACTCTCGTGAACGAACAGTACCTGCAAACAATGGTCGGCATCGCCAACGAACGATTCAGGATCAACACCGAGCGTATTGCGAGGTTCCGCTCGGCATTGCTCGAGCAGTATGCCCAGCCTCTCACGAAACCGCTCAATTCTACCAAGCCTGAATGGGAGGATCCAGAGCTCAGAAGGCGTCGCAAGAGAGAAGAAGGCATTGCCCGTCAACGAGAAATGCGACTCCAGCACGCCGCTGTTACTTCTGATGCCAGAGCGGATGCTCTGGACGATGTAGGGACCATGTTCGCATAACGCGCATTCCCTTCCACAAAGGTCAACGGTGCCCGGCAACGGGAGCACGAGATGGCCCACCATGACTAACGAGATGCCCAAAAGTACCCGTAATTGCAATTCACTCGCGAATACATGATGCTGGAAGCGGAAAGTTGTTTACGACGAACCAATAGGAGCATTGGACGAAAGTCTCCGGCGCCGATCGGCAACATCTCGTCAACTGATAGCCCTCGTGTTTTCTACCTCACCTATATAACGTTTGTCCCGTCACGATTAGCAAGCCCAAGATCAAGCACAATTTCAAGTACCAACAAGTCATATCAATTCAAATAATCCCGTCATTGCGGGTCTCGTCATACATAGTTCTTGCAATCACACATTTCACACACGACCCACAATCCAAGATGTCACTTGCAGAGGCTAATCGCAAATACTTCGAGTACGGGTCACCGAGAACGGAGACTTCTGACGGTAGCTAACCACCAACAGTACCATCAGCGATAGCTATGACGACAAGCCATGGTTCGCAGCAATTAACCAGAAGATCACGGACAGCTTGAGGGAGCGCCTAGACTGGCTCGGCATCCCTTTTGTCAACACTGGCCCAAGCTCCGATGTGAAGGATGTACGACTTCTAGACTATGCCTGCGGACCAGGCCTTCTGTCTCGAGTGGGTCTCCTTTCCACCCATAAGCAGTCACATTATCCTAACAGCGCCTAGGTATACGGACCGTACATCACCGTGGCCCGCGGGCTCGATCTCACTCCCAGCATGGTGTCCACCTACAACTCCCGCGCTCGAGCTGCAGGGGTCCCCGAATCTGTCATGCAAGCCTCGTCTGGAGATCTACTCGACAAGGAGAACCCCGCTCCAGTGGAATTCGCAGGACCCGAGTGGCATAACTTCGATCTCGTAGCAGTAGGTTTCGCCTTCCACCACTTCGAAGATGTCGTCTATGCGGCGAAGGTCATGAAGGACCGGCTTCGACCGGGCGGTGCGCTAGTGATTACGGAGTTTCTGGAAGGGGGCGATCTGAAGGCGGACGAGAATCAGAACCCTATACCTGGGACCGAGGGCAATCATGCTTTGCATCACCATCATGGAAAACACGGGCATGGGCATGGGCATGGACATGATCCTCATCATCACAAGAAAGAGGAGAAGAAGGAAGGCGGGGAGGGAAAGCAGTGGTCGCATAAGGAGATGATGGCCTCGATTGTAGTGCCGCATTTCACGCTTGATCACGTCGGGGACTTCTTGACCGAAGCGGGATTCGTAGATGTGGATGCTGTGGCGTTGAAAGAGAGGGTATATATGAACTTTCAGGGCAACCCGATGTTCAGGACTATACTGCTGGCGAAAGGACGGAAGCCCTTGGAGGAAAAGTCTGAGTTGTGAGGTTAATAATGGAGCTTAGATTGGTTGCCCTCGTTCCGAAGCTTTCTATTTGTGCTATTTGTATTCCCATCTCGATTCAAGTCATGTCCGGATAGAAGAGTGATAGACTAATGATCCTATGCTCTTGTCGTCCTCGTTTCGGATACACTCTTCGCATTGCTGTCGCGGCCTTGGCAGTTCTGTCTCAAAGCTTGAAGCCGCAGAGCCGTTGCTAGAAAGAACTCTCCAAGGTTCCATACGCAGGCCAGCTTCGCAATGTTGTTCATACTGGCGTGTTCCCAGTACCGCTTGTTCGCAATCTTCTGCCCTCTTTCCTCGCCATAGCCGTATTCTAAGTTTTGCTCGGTCGGGAGATTGCCAGCCTGGCTGTCTTCGCCTCGCCTCGCCTCGCCTTTCCAAGTATACCAAGGTTATAGTCCTACCCGAGCTCAACGTACTGCTGCCCTCTGTCTGTTCATCGCCTTCCTTGGCTGCGCGTTCCACTGCGATGGCGGCACTACAGCCCCCTGCGTCAGCGCATCAACGACACCGCCAACCTCTCTCTGCACCTCCGTGTACTTGGCCTTGATCAACGGCTCCAGCACATGGAACCTCACACTCCCCTCCAAGTCCCTCATGTATCCCCTAGACCGCTCCTCAACACCTCCTTCGCTCTTGTTAGCCGCCCTACCAAATTCATCGAACCCCCTCCTCTTCAGCTCCTCGACAAACGCATTCCTCAGCCTCCGTCTACACCAGCTCCTCACAACGCCAGACTTGGACAGTGTCAGCGGTGTTGTGACATGCCACCAAAGCCCCTGTCGCTTGCGTGCTGCGTAAGCGCGCCGCTGCGCGTGGACGAGTGGGTTCTGCGGGTCGTTGAGGATGTGGTTCGGGACGAAGGTTTTGTACTCGCGGGCGTATTGGAGTCTGAAGGTCTGCAGGTGGAGGCGGGAGAGGGCTGCGGGAATGCTCATGATGCCTGTGCCATGGACGAGATATTCTAAAGGAGCCACTGTGGTCCACGGCATGCGGCGAGTTGTGAATAAATCTGTGTTTGTTGGTCACGTCACCTAGTCTACCGTCGAACCGTGGCTCAACGCGTGGAATTTTTGGTTGGCGATGCTACTAGTACCAAAGCGGCGACTAGCGCTCTCGCCCACACTGACTCTACTTCGCCTTTCGCAACCCACCTGTTTCCCATAAAGCACACAACCCGGTCTTAGTCTTCCCACAACCTTCCGCAAGACAATACCACACCACCACTTCAGACGCTCCGACACCGAACACTCACCATGCCGAAGAATAAGGGAAAGGTACGTCTTCGTGCCGCCTCCACTGCCCCGCGCTTTTACCCCGCCACAAAGTAGAGGAAGACAGACTGACTGGAGTGTAGGGCGGTAAGAACCGACGTAGGGGAAAGAACGAGAACGACAACGAGAAGCGCGAGCTCACCTTCAAGGAAGAGGGCCAGGAGTATGCAGTACGTATCCCCGCCATACATTGGCGGACATGTCGCCGGCGCCTACAGATCAGGCAGCTAACAAATTCCACAGCAAGTCCTGAAGATGCTGGGTAACGGTCGCCTCGAGGCCCAGTGCTTCGACGGCACCCGCCGTCTGGGCCACATCCGCGGCAAGCTGCGAAAGAAGGTGTGGATAAACCAAGGTACTTGCCGCCTCCTTGCCTCTCCATCCTACCCCTCTCTCTCTTCACAAATCATTAACACACTCCAGGCGACATCATCCTCCTCTCCCTCCGCGACTACCAAGACGAAAAAGGCGACGTGATCCTCAAGTACACGGCCGACGAAGCCCGCTCCCTCAAGGCCTACGGCGAGCTGCCCGAGAACGCAAAGATCAACGAGACGGACACGTACGGCGACCAGGGCGACGAGGGCATCGGCTTCGAGTTCGACGAGGATCGCGATGATAGCGACTCGGAGGAGGGCGAGAAGGGCAAGGAGATTGACATCGACGATATTTGAGGGGTGGTGGGATGGTCCGCCATGCTGGTCCGGGTCTCTGGTCTTCGTCTTGACAAGTCTGTGAGGAGACGGCTTGGGACCGGCTCAAATGCGCACCCATGCGGCGGGCGGACGGACGGTTTGGTGTCAGTTGGCTTTGGCGGTTTGGTTCTTGCCTGAAAATTCTGCGGGGGTATGATCTGGAGATAGACACTACTGTATCTACCATTGCATTTGCACACCTACTTCTTATCTGATCGTGACCTATTCTATGCCCTAAACACTTCATCCTACAGCGTCGGCACCCCCACATCATCCCACAGGGTACGGTTAAAAAACCTGTAGATCCTCCTCCCCACATCCGTCCCCACTAAATTGCACATCTCCCTCTCCTCCATATTTGCCAGCTCCAGCAGATTCTCGACCTCCAGCGTCAACGTCGTAACTACTTTCTCATTGACCCCGGGCAGCGCCCTCAACATGTCCTGCGTAACTTGCCCAAAACTCCGCAGCTCGTCGCCCTGCATACTCGGATCCAGTCCCACCTGCACCGCCTTGAGCGGATCCGGCTCCTCCTGCTGCTTCTTCAGCTCCTCAAAGATCTCAGCCGTTTGGTACGGCGAGCTACTCCATATAATCTTCAGCCGGGGGAACGCTAGGGTCAGCATGACGATTTTACTCTGGAGATCGGGCGCGACTGCGAGACCGGAGGCCGATATCGACGGGGCGGACAGGTCTGAGAAGGGTTCGAGTGTGAAGGACTTGTTCTGGTCGAATTCAATGAGCAGCATGGGGGATTTGTAGTGCTCCATCATACTCTCGACCTGGTTGTACAAGCGCCCGTTGGCGAAGGACCCGATGAGGTCGCGCACAGATTTCCGCTCAATGCAAATTTGAGGCGTGAGGACGTAGTCGCCCACTGTGAGCATGCAGGGCACGATCACGATGCTGCGGCCGTGGAGTAAAGACGGCAGGGACGAGCGGAATTCTCGCACGTCGACGACGACGCGGGGCGGCTGCGTTGTCGCCGCTAGTCTGCCGCCTCCCGCTATACGTGTGTTGATTGTGCGGAGGAATTGTTCCTGTGGGTCGAGGGCCGCGGCCGTGTTCATGGTGAGGGCCATGTTGCCGCGCTCGCGGATCAAGCGCGTGAAGCTGTCCTTCTCGCGACGCACGGCGGACAGGTAGCGTTGCTCTTCTACGCTGCCGCCGTAGTACATGAAGAACACCTTGACAGTGCGGTCTGTGTGGGAGGAACGGTAAACTTCTATTCGGCGGATGAAAGCTGCATCTGGCTCGTACATGATAACGTAGCGCGGCTTGGTCTCGTCGAGAATGTGCTCGTCCAGGTCGCCGTCGTAAGGATGTACGACAACCAGGTCATTCATGTCGAAGAGGGTGTAGTACGAGTCCATGTCATCCAGCGGGTCGAAGCCAATTTCTGCTTTTTGCATAGTTTCGATTTCGGTGGGTTGAAGTTCGGCCATAAGGCTAGCTATGTGGGC
The DNA here is from genome assembly GCA_019022785.1 of Pseudomonodictys pantanalensis. Taxonomy (NCBI): domain Eukaryota; kingdom Fungi; phylum Ascomycota; class Dothideomycetes; order Pleosporales; family Parabambusicolaceae; genus Pseudomonodictys; species Pseudomonodictys pantanalensis. The sequence continues at coordinate 15,506 of JAFHBV010000109.1, forward strand.
ATCACGGTCTCCTGCTGTGCGGACCGCGCCTGTTTCTGAGCGTGTCGAGTTCGATCCAGCGGCACCGCCGCCTCGTATACGTCGCCGCTTGTTCGGTGGTGGCTTGCTCGATCGCATGCCGCTCTGGACGCGATTTTCTGTTGTGCCGTTGATAGCTTTCTGGTTCTCGGAGAAGAGGGCGGCGCTGACTTTGGTGAAGTCTTTCTTCCAAGAGAGGTAGTTTCGTAGCTTTCGTCGCATCATGAACTTCGCTGAGGGTTCGCTCTCGTCCTCTTCCGCATTATCGCCCTCCGGGTTGACGTACATGGTCTGGAGGTATTCCCGTAGCTGCCGACATGTGCCTTGATCGCCGCACATTATCAGCACCGAGCCGGTCGAGCTGTCCTGGGGGACAGGGTTGAAATATGCGTCTTGTTCAATCTCTTGCAATATTTCCGCCAACTGGTTCCATTTCGGCATCTCCTCCAAAACTGGCTCCAATCCGTCTGGAACGGCATTCGAGTTGTTCGCAAATTCGGCGTTCGAGACTTTGCCGGTATATACCCTCCGCTTCGCAGTCGTAAAGATGGTATCGGCAGCGTCAAGGTATAGCCATGGCGATTGGTTCTGTTTCGTAGAGCCTGGAGGAGGCTGCGAGGCTGCTAGAACGGTATCGAGATATCGGTTAAAATCTACAGCATCGTATGTGAGCAGGGCATGCAGGATCGTCCGAAGCAGAGTTAGGTCTCGGACAACTTGTCGCGTCTTGTAGCTGGTACGATGCCAAACCGGATCCAACTGTCGTCTGACTACTGTATCGAAGTTCCGGTGCAGAGCACTGTCCAAGGTCCAATCCTCCATCTCGATCCCCGCGTTACTCTTCTTGAGCTCGCTGATACTGACCTCGACACACTCGAGCACCGCGTTCTGTATGTCCCTCATAGCATCTGTCATCGGTACCTCCAGTTCTATGACTTCAGCCTTCTTCTTGCCTTCGAGGGAGCTGGCAACCGTGACGTGGAATCGAGGATAAAGCGCCGGCTTTTGCAGGAAGAGGTTCTTCATCATGTTCGCCAGCGGAGCGAAACCGGTCGTGAATGCCTCAGGGGCGTCGGAGAAAGCCTTGAGGAAACCAGCCTTGTTCTTTTGCCGATATATGCGCAGGATGAACGCCTCCAACGACGTCGCGATGACCTTTTCAGCGTGTAGCACCACGATCCCGGTGACAGTCTCTGGATTGAGCAGTCCAGACAAGAAGTCGACGATCAAGATGCGCGACGTGATGCTGAAAATCCCACCCTGCGCATACATCTTTTCGCGCGTCCCCACGCTCATCAGATCTGTATTGACCAGGCTCAGCCCTCTGGCCTTTGGCGCCATGCTAACGGCCGCATGCTCCGCCAACGCCTCGCCGATCCAGACATTTTCGCGCTCGCCCGCCCCAACCAGCAGTATCAGATTGTTCCCGGCGGCATCGTACGAGTGGAGGAGGTTGGTGACTATGCGCAACAGGCCGAGGCCGCGGGCGAGGATGACGAGCTCATCTTCCTCGCGCAATTCCTTGAAGATGTCCTGCTGGAATTCCTGACGTCATGAGCATCGCATCTTTCATAGTGTAGGAGAATGGCATACGAGAGGAAGAGACAGCTTCACGGAGGCTCTCTCATCGCTGGGCATCGGGCGCGATCCGTCTAGGTTGACGTGCAGTGGGGTTGGTGGAGGAGACGTGCTGGGGTGTCGCGTCTGGGCGCTCGCTTCACGAAGTCACGCTCTTGCACTTTCACCCATTGACCATCTCCCCACCACTCAGCCAAGTCCAACCCCACACGGCAAGCCACTACAGACCCCATAATTCACCCTTACCGCCCCCCTCCTCCTCCCTTAGTAGGCCGTTACGAGTACTTTAAAATGGTCAACGCAGCTAGCCACATTACCAATCAGAGGAACATCGTCCGCCATGTCGAGTTGCTTTATGCTGACTTTGAGAAGAACGCTTTGTACCCGCCATTTATCCAGTCTGTTGTTCTATGACAGTTGCAGAATTTTCGCTGCTTGATTCGTCCTGATCCTCATCCTCAATCTCTGCCTGTGCGGCAATCTTAATCCCCACATCTTGAGCTACGAAAGGGAATGCTATACAGTGACTTTGAGCACAAGAGCGGTCGTGTTGACTTCAATTTCATCCTGGCTTCAACAAAGACCTAGCCACCCACAGTGCCTGTACCATATGGGATCTACATTGCCCATCGGACGTACACAATTCACCGTTGGTGCATGGCCCCTTCACCGATACAAATTCGCTCCACATCCAGCCACGCCATCCTATTGCGTGGTGTCCAGAAGATCATATATATGGAACGCAATGGCTTAAGTTCATTGACTGGAGGAGTACGATCTCATCCTTCCTCGTTGTATCTTCGGTGTATATCCTAGCCGTTTATGCGTTCCAGTACTTTGCTGCTCACTGCCTTGACGGAAGGGGCTGCCATAGCGGCATCCGTCGAGAAGCGTGTGAAGAAATCTAAGTGTATGTCTAGTCACTCAGGCGTCAACTACGATGGTCTAAAGTCTTCGGTGTCAACGAATCTGGGCCGGAGCTCGGCGACACCAAATTCCCTGAGGGCAGGTGGAGGACGAGTGGGAGACGTTGCTCCGAAAGCATGCACAATGGCTAACGTTAAGATCTTGGGCATCTTTACGTTAGAATACAAGTACGCTTACATGTTGTATATTTACACAAGTTGGAGATTGGAATTACATATTCAATCGCGGAGTACTTAGCTCGTGCTTGATCTGACTTCCGCTCGTCGCCTCTCTTCGTCGGCGATCCTGGCATCATACTCCGCTCTTTGGCGATCTTTTTTCTCTAGTGCCCGCTTCTCGTCCATTTCCTTTTGTACAAGCCATACTGCACGTTGTAAGCATGAATCCCGAGACATAGTATATATAGGAGAGTGATGAGGTGATCCGACTTACTGGCCTTGTCTGACTTTGACGCGTGCTTCAATTGCGTAACGTAGTCATCAAATTCCTGCTGCCGTGCCTCTCGTTGTTCAAGAGCGCGTTTTTGGAGGTCGGGGTTGTATCTCTGTCCCGGGAAGTTCCGTGAGCATTTGGAAGTCGATGCATGGCATGAAAGTGCACGTGGCAATGTCTATGCTGAACCCAGAAATGCGTGGGGAGCTTTACCTTGAAAATTTCTTCTTCCGACGGCGTCACCCACATAACAAGCGCCGGTCCTCCTATGCAGAGTGCGGCCCCACTAGTAGAATGTTAGAGAAGCCTTCGAGCTTCATGGGGGCGACATACCCTGCAATGGCCTTCACCCATGTTGCTGCGGGCGGCATGTCGAGACGGCGGGTTGCTTCGACGAGAGAGGAATGAAATAGTGTTGAGGTTGAGTGCTGTTGGGTAAACAGGAATTAATCGCGATCTCGATGAGGTTGAAGTCAGGTGCGATGGCGTCGTCAACATCCTCGAAGATCCCGAGTCCTCAGTGTCTTCTTTTAGATTAGCGAGAGACCCAGCCACACTGTGGCGCACTACCATCACGTGGATTGTCCGTTCACCCGCTTAAGTGGTCCACGCGCTCGAGTGGTGACGGCAGAGTGGAACCTGCATGCGGCGTTACATCCTCCCGAGTTTGCCTTTTCCGATGGATCAGCGGTAACTGGTTCTGGGCGCCGACATGATTGGCAGTGTGCACCCTGCATGATCTTCTGAGGCTCTTGCACCTCGTGCTTGATGCGATCGAATCCGTTCAACGACACCGCAGCTGAAACTGCACACAAGTCACGTCGCGGAGGCCGACAGCAGGCTGTCTTATTCACATCGTCATAGGCATCTTGTGGCCTCCTTTTGGTCCTTGTTTCTATATTACCTAGGGGGGGCAGCTTTCATGGCGACTGTGCTGGACCCAGGGCCGTTCAGGAGAAAGGCGTTCGCCTGCTTCAACAGCCTTGCAAGTGCCACAGACCCCGAGCGCTGAGTGGTTATCCACAATGAAACCAGCACTGTCTCCGGGGTCGGTAGTGGCAGATCGCCGCGATCCCCTGTGGCGCCTGAAACTCTAGGCGTTGGTATCCGCCGCCCGGGCTGGGGTTCTCTGCACGCCTCCAAAAGTAGTCGACGTAGCTGGAGCATCTTACACCACGAATAGGTCATTTCGACCATGATTATTATCCCTCGTGTCCCCAAAGTGCGGCGCTGCTGGCCACCCGTACTAGCATTCGTTTGAATTAAAATTGTCGTACCCCCTGCTACGCTGTCCCTGAACCGTCGATGACTGCGAGTCCCCACCGACGGCGAACCAGCCTTTTCATTCACCAAAATCTCCGCTGCCTTCCCAAGACATCTCTAGCGCCGGCCCAAGCGCAGGCCTTCATCTTCTCCACTGCGATTTTGCAAGCCAAGCTTACGTCTGTCTGTGCCCTCCCTTAAATAAGCCCACAGCCCGCCGTTGTTGATGGCACGTCCTCCCGCTCCCAACGTCTGTAGCTAGCCTCGTGAGCGACACTCGCGTCGGTGGCTTTCGCCGACGATCGCGACCCACGCGCCATGGCCTACCAGCAGCAGTACGACAACCACCAACAGCCGCGACAGCAGCAATACTACAACCAGGGCGCTCCGCCGCAGAATCGCCAGCCCGCCGGCTACAGTAATCAGTACGACCAGCAATACGACGACTACGGCTACGATCAGGGACAGTACGAGCAATGGGGCGACGACTACTACAATCAGCAAGGCGGGGGATATGGAAGCGGACAGCAGGGCGGGAATTGGGGAGCTGGCCAACAGCAGGGAGACTACGGCAGTGCGAATGGGCAGATGAGAGCTCCGCCGCAGGGTCGCCGGCCTCCTCCCCGGGAGCAGTACCCTCAGGAACACGCGTATGACGACCAGTACCAGCAACAGCCACCACCGCAAGGACGAGACCCGAGAGGCAGGCCGCAGGGTCGAGGGAACGAGCCGCCACCATCAATTCAAGGACGAGGGCTTCAGCCGCCCGGTAAGTGCCAATGTGCCAACTGCCACTGGGACGACGACATCCGCCGGCTGCATGTAGATTGCGAGCACTGAGTGACTGACATCTTGCACAGGAAGGGGCCGCGCCATGCTGTCCCCGACGTCACCCATAAACCTCCCGCAAGACAACCCGTTCCCGAGCTTTCCCTCGCAGAAAGCAGCCCCGCGCCCGAAAGCTGGATCCATGGACGAGGCCATGGCCCTCATGAGCATCGGGCACGAAGACGAGGTTCAGGGACAGGCGAAACCGAGGGGTGGCCCGCAAGGCAGAGGGCGAGGTCCGCCCGGGCCGCCACAGCAGCAGCGGGGGCCGCCACCTTCGCGAGGGTATCCGGAGATGAATCGACATGACTCGGGTCATTCCGAAGGCAACATGCGAGGTCAGCGGCCACCGCAAGATCGTATGCCGCCAACCCAGCGGATGCCACCCCAAGACCAGCGTATGCCCCCTCAGCAGCGAATGCCCCCGCCTGAGCAACGTATGCCACCCCCCGAGCATCGGATGCCTCCGCCCGAACAGCGAATGCCACCTCCGCAGCAGCAATTCGGGCCAAACACGCAGCGTTCGATGACAATGCCTCAAAACGTGCCCGGTCCTGGCAACCAGAGGAGCTATGATGCCCAACAACAGTGGCAGGAACCCGGACCGGTTGCTGGCTACCACGGCCCCGAGTCACCCACCTACATCCCTCCTCGCCCGTCAACGGCTGGTGGCACAAAGTCGAACGGATACGGCCCGCCGCAGCAGCCAGCACAGAGGCCTCCAATGCCACAGGCGCCACCACCCCAACAACAATCACATTACCCGAATCAGACCAGGGGACAGCAGTACGACGAAGACAGCGGCGCCCTCGACAACGTATACGACGACTATTACGGCGATACTGTAGAACAGCAGAGACAGAGCAAGGCTTCTTCGATAGACATGCCCAACTTTGACGCTATACCAGAGTCCGATAGCAGGCACCGGAGAGGATACTCAATAGAGAACCACCTTTCACCAGTTTCGTCGGGCCCGCCAATGCAGAATATAGCGCTGGCAGCTGCACCCGAGCCGAGCCAGAACGGTGGTTTCTACCAGCAAGCGTCGCGAAGTCGGTCACAGCCAAACTTGCATGATCAGTATGCGCAAGGAGGGGATGCCGTGTACGAAATGGCAGGTGATGCCCCGAGCGTGCCACCACTTCCACAGGCGCAACCAGGACGATCCAATTCGAACGCCGGGCCAAATGGCTTGCCACACGGGCCCCGTGGTAGGGGACCGCCCCCACGAGGCATGACGATGGATAGCGCACAGGGTCGAGGTCCTCCAAACCAGGGCTACGGTCCGGGACAGGCACAGAGCTTTGATCCTAGATATGGACGTCAGCAACCGATGCCCGGCATGCCGCCTCCGCCAAATCGAGGATACTCCGATGAGACGACTCGCTCAGAGCCTCCACCGACTTCATTGAGAAACGGGCCCATGGCACCGGGCAGCATTGTTCGACCGGGAACTGCAGCGCCTGCCCCCGGGCGGACGCCCAGCGATCCGGTAGGCCGTCGGCCAGGGACATCGCAGGCGCAGATGCAAACCTACAATCCGGACGCTCTCCCCGCGCATCCAGCACCCGTCCGACCAGGCCTGATGCAGCTAGCACAACAAAACCAAACACCAGTCTCACAACCAGCCGGGAGGCCACCCCCCATGCGCCAGTACAACACGGATCCAACCCCGACCAGATACTCCAGCGAGCAAGCCTCATCTGTACCACCACAACGGCGCGTGTCCGTGCAACATCCCGTTACACACGACGAGCTGAATCGCCTGAGAAACACCTGGAAAGCCAACCCATCCGATAACCAAACCGGCCTGCAGCTAGCCAAGAAACTCGTCGAAGCCGCCACCGTTCTCTCCGACGAAGGCGGCACGGCCGATACTCGGACGCGCAACAAGAACCGCGAGAAGTTCGTCTTCGAGGCTCACAAGACGGTGAAGAAGCTGGTAGCCGCTGGCTATCCGGACGCCATGTTCTACCTCGCAGACTGCTACGGGCAAGGGTTATTAGGCCTCCAAGTTGACACGAAGGAAGCATTTACTCTCTACCAATCCGCCGCCAAAGCAGGCCACCCAGCCAGCGCCTACCGCACAGCCGTGTGCTGCGAGATGGGCCACGAAGAAGGCGGCGGCACGAAGAAAGACCCGCTCAAGGCAGTGCAGTGGTACAAGCGCGCCGCTGCTCTCGGCGACACGCCAGCCTTGTACAAGATGGGCATGATTCTCCTCAAGGGATTGCTAGGGCAGCAGAAGAATCTCGGCGAAGCTATCAATATGCTCAAGCGGGCTGCCGATCGCGCCGATGAGGAGAATCCACACGCCCTTCACGAACTCGCGCTCATCTATGAGGCGCAAACTGGCAACGAGAGAATCATTAGGGATGAGGCTTATGCGTTCCAGCTGCTCCGGAAAGCTAGCGATTTGGGCTACAAGTTCTCACAGTTCCGGCTGGGCCAAGCCTACGAATACGGTCTGTTTGGGTGCCAGATCGATGCGCGGTCGAGTATTGCGTGGTACACGCGCGCGGCAGCACAAGAAGAGCACCAGAGTGAACTCGCGCTCTCAGGTTGGTATCTGACAGGAAGCCAAGGCATCTTGGACCAGAGCGACACAGAAGCATATCTCTGGGCGAGAAAGGCAGCGTGTGCGGAACCGCCACTCCCCAAGGCGCTCTTCGCCATGGGGTACTTCACCGAGGTGGGCATAGGGTGCCCGAGAAGTCTGGACGAGGCGAAGCGGTGGTATGGACGGGCTGCTGGTAAGTCAAACACACCCCTCCCTTCCTCCAGCAACCTTAATTAATCATTGAATATGTTATTGACGCGCAACAGCATACAAATTCCCCAAAGCGCAAGAGCGCCTCGAGGAGCTGAAGAGGGGTGGCGCAAAGGTGCAGATGAAGCGAGAGCGGCTGAGCAGAAGCAACCAGAAGCAGCACGAAGAAAACTGCACCGTCATGTAGTCGGATCCTTCTGCATCTCTTGAGAGTGTTTCTCGCAAACTTTTCTGACCGTCGAATGGATATGGATGGATGGAATAATGGATACCCACGGTTTCCTTGGTTTGGGTTTGGGATTGCTTCTATGGGGCGAACAGGCATACAAAGCATTGTGATTTGGTTTTGGGCTTGCATAGTGATATTCTGGCATAGCATTTGAAGAGGCTTGATCATACAAGGCTCGAGAAAACGCACCCTCTCCGGAAGAGACGGCGACTGTGGTCTACATAGCCAGTCAATCCAAAAAAACTCCCGCTTAAAACCTTCAGAGGAAGTAATAAACTTGATCGAAAGCCGAACTGCAGCCGTGCTACCTACACACTCCCTCGCGTTCAGAAGATGCGCTTGTTTGTCTCAATGTGCTCTCTTTATCTGGTTGTAGCATTGTGTTGGGAGCCGAATGGTGTTCGCCTGGATATTATGTTGGGTTGAAAGCCATGTTGAAATGATGTACGCCTCAACATCGTGTTAACATCAAAGACAAATGTCAACAGCATTTCGGCCGCAACATGAGCTCAACGTGGCCTCAAAGTGGAAACATATCGCTGCAATCGACGGAAAACGCACATCCTGCCTCATGCGGTAGGTTCTTCTTCGAATCCGCCGCAGCTACGGTACGCCTTGGGAGCCCTGCGCCTCGACTACATTCACTTCGCTAGTGGAAAGCTCAATGCATGTCACGAAATCGCTTGCTGTAATCTCCTAAATAGCTAGCCATTGTGCAGGGAAGGTGCGCCATCACACAAGATCCTCCGGCGCCACTTCACGTGTTACGGGCGGGTGATCGCCTGCAACTAGCTTGGCGAAGTGCTCGCTGCAGTGCTTCATGGCCTCATCATGTTCGTCCGACTTGAAGAAAGGATTCCACCCCGCTCCTGGGACGGACATGTCCGGTCCATACTTTGCCTCACGTGCCAGCTTCTCTTCACCAACATTGCGCTTCGGGCCGTCAACGATCTCCCTCATCTCCTTGTAAGACAGCGTGGCAGTCTTGCCCCAATCCTGGAATTTCTTGAAATCATCACCGTCAGATTCTTTGAGACCGTCCTCAAGGGCCTTCTTCCGCTCGCTCTGGTAGACTTTAATCTCGTCCATGATGCCTCGTGGGACCTATACAGGGTGTAAGTCTCAGTCTAAGACTGTTGGATAAAAATGCTTAGTATATATAGATATAAATATATTATGCGGGTCAACGGGTTACTTACCTTAGATTTATCGACTCCTCCTTGGGCTGATGCCGAGTCATCCCGGAGAGCATAGTAGGAACCACCATATGGATTGGTGTGCTGCATATACTGGATCTGGCTCAACTGGTCATGGAAAGCATCACCAGATGCAGAGGCAACAGCAGCGTCCGAGTCGTTGGCAGCTTTCTTCTTCTTTCTGTTTTTCTTCTTCTTCTTGGCGGGCTCCGCTTGGGGAGCAGTGGGGTCAACGGGTGTTTGCATCGGTGTGTGGAAGTCCGCAGCGGTCGGACTAGCTGACAATGGGGGCGGGCTCGGTCCACGCAGAGTAGCCGCGCTCGATACCGAAGCTCCATCCTGTGTCTTGGTTGGGCTCAAGATCTCAGATGATACAGCTGTTGCAGAAAGGCCGCTCTCAATCGACACGGGCTTCTCGGAAGGAGAGACCTTGCGTTTCAGTAAGTCCAAGTCTGGCACCGCGATCAATTTGCGGGCTGGACGCTGCTTTACCAACGGCTCTTGGATCTCGGCAGGCTTCGTAGGGGTCTGAACCGACGGTTTGGATCTACCGCTCGTCGCAACGTTCGAGCCGTCCTCATTGGAGGGAGCAGAGATAGTGACCACCTGCGTCGTCAATTTCTCCGGTACCTTTACATCCTGAGCGATATTCCCGAGCATTTCTTTTCCTACGAGCGTCGTCTCAGGCTCTTGTGTCGACGAGATAGGGCCTTCGAATTCAGACGGCGCGTCTTGGAACTCACCAGCATCGATATCATCATCAGCAACCATGACCAATTCTTCAACTTCAGGCGGAGTCGGAGCAGAAAGCTCAGTGACACTCTCGAGCGAGGCAACTACAGCTTTCTTGCTCTCCGATCCCGCTGGTTTGGCTGCGGCTTTGGAGGCTTTGTCGGATTTGGGCTTGATCTTCTCCTTGCGCTTGTCCTTCTTTCTCGCTTCCCGGTCTTTCTTCGCTTGGGCCTTGCTAGGCTTCGCGAATGGGTGGAGCGATCCTGCAGGCCTGGATATATGCGGCTTTACAGGCTCTGCTCGAGCGTCTGCGGAGATGGAAGGCTCGTCTGCCTTCTGTGATTGAAGATCCGAGCTCTCAACCTGCCCAGCTCCTTTGTCAGTCTGCTCAGTTGGCTGAAGCCCAGCCTCATTCAATACTTCGGACACGGCAGGAGACGCTTTGGTCGTTTTGTCATCTGCGTGTGCCTTCGACTCGTCGGGGACAAGCAGCTCGGAGTCGGATTGTGACTCCTGGGCCGAGTGGAAGGTGACATCGTTCTTTTGGTCATCGTCTGATGCGGCATCTTCCGTGGCTGTCGGTGGAATGGAGGCCGCGTGCTCGGGTGCCGCGACCTCATCTTGATCCCGAAGCTCCGTGTGCACCGTCTCGGGCTCAGAGGGAACAGGGACTGCTGGCTTCTCAATAGGTGGCGGCGACGGGATACGTACGGCGATTGGGCTGGACGGTCGCTTCTCATATTGGACGTCAGTCATCGCTAGAGGAAGCTGGCCTGATAGACTGTCGTCTTTCGAAGTAACATCGACCTCAACCGCTGTCGTGTCTTCACTCTTGTTTGAAATTGGGCTGACTTGGCGAGTCATGGTGTCCTCTTCAGTCTCATTACTCGTTGGGATGCTGGTCACGGCGGACTGTAGGGCGTCTAGGCGAGAAGAAGAATGGAGCTCCTCGATCTCCGTCTTGGTAGCAACCTCCGGCGATGCTGGTCGCTGGATTGCAACAGTATCGGATTCCACAGCACCCTCACCCTTCTCCTCAGCGCTAGGAGCATGATCTTCGGGTTGATTTTCTGGCTTAGCAGCGGGTAACCGGTCTTTTGGTTTGGTTGGCTCTGGTCTCACCCGGCTCACCTCGCGGTCCTGCTGGTCCTGTCTAGCCAACTGCCCCGGGGGCGGACCGCTTCTAGCGTCCTGTGGAGAGTATTGAATAGACTTAGGGCGATCTGCCGCACCTTGGGCCATGCTTTGAGCGCCGTACGAGGGCAGACGTGGAGAGTCTGGGTGCATAAAGTAACGCTTAGGGACTCTAACAACCAGGTGCCCACCAGGAATTTGTGAGTTATTGGCCTTCAAGGCCTGCCTAGCCTCAGCCGGTGTATTGAAGCTAGTCATATGTTAGCGTCGAGTCATGGTGATCAAGGTGCTGTTTGGAATGTCAACACTTCTGGGAATGGAACCTACTTGACGAACAGATGAGTTAGCTTGACTTGAATAGACTTGGGATCGGTACCCGTTTCCTTCTTGAAATGATCACGCAGCTGAGACTCGGTCATTCCGTCTGGCAACCGGCCAACCCAGAGATCTGTGACAACATTGTTCTCGGGACCAATCCATGTCTCATTGCAACCGAAAGTCCGATCATTGGTGATTTGAGTGTTGACCGCATTGTACGAGAACTTCGAGCGAGATGGCTCTACGTACTGGCCTCCGGTCTGTATGGCGCTAGGATCTTGATGCTCCAGGCCGTACTGTGGATAACCTGGTCGATTGTAGGCGCCTGTGGAGTACTTGCGACCTTTACCGTTGCCGTTGGAAATGCTGTTGCGTCCACCTCTTCGGCCATTTGGCCGGGAAGAGATATCAGCGAAGCCTTTCTTCTCGGGTCTATCCGGTCCATATGGGTTGTACAGGAGATCCTGCTTGCTTACAAAGCTAGGGCGGCGCGCCGAACCCCCATGAACCTCTATGCCTCGAGGCGATAGATACTGCATATTGTTTGTCATGTCACCGAAAGGGGGTGGACGGTATGGAGGAGCACCGGGGACTAGTGTTGTATATGCGGGATCCATATTCGACGGGGCATACATCGCAGGTGGCAGAGCACGACCTTGTGGCATCGAGAGGCCATAGCTCATCTGGTTAGGGTGTAGCATTGGAGGCGATGCCATCACATTGGGCTGTGCCAGATGAGGGACAGTATGGTGTATGAACCCGGGCGCCATGGGCATGTTTGGAGGGTAGTTTGGCGCTTGCCCGCCAGCGAAAGGCCCGGACGGCTGACGAAGGTGCTGGTTAAACGGCATACGGCCATCTCCGAATCCAGGATGTGGCACAAGCGCATTGTTCGAGCCCGAGTGAGATCGACCCGGAGGTCCTTGTTGAACCCTGAGTGGGGGGCCGCCCATTTGTGGGGCCATTATATGCGGAGACCCGCCCATCGAATATGTGGGTGCATTGGCCAGATATGGGGTAGGCGCCTGAGACGAGCCAGCAGAAGTTTGTCGTGCTGACTGGGCATATGGTATGTAGTTGTCGGCGGCCGAGCTCGAAAGAGCTACGCTCCGTGACTTGCCTGTCAAACTTGTAAGCGCAACACCACTCAAGTGGGAATCGTTTTCTTCCTTACCAGAGCTACGACCAACCATGTGCGGAGGCGGCCGGTCCAGGTATACCACGTGCGCTGGCTCGTCACGACTGTTATCTGGCGGGACTGCGTACGCCATCCTGTCTGAATTGCTTCGGTGGCGACGACCAGCTTCGGCACTGGGAGCCTTGGACGGCTTACGGTGTCGCAGGTCTTTACCAGATAGGTTCTCGCCTGGGACCTTGGCAGCAACTCGGGCCGCTTCAGCTGCTTTATTGTTCTCCATGATCATACCCATGGAAAGACGCAGCATGTTGATGACGTGCCACAGGAACTGCTTTGGCCACTGGTCAAGCTCACCGTCGGTGAAGACCTTCTCCACTATTGTCGCAGGCCGATCTGGGTCACAGAGGCCGGACTCGATCAAGTCTCGATCGCCAATCATTTCAAGCTTCTTGGGATGCTGAGTGGCCCACCATTGAGCATATGCCGCGGCGCGGTGCGTGTTGTCGCGCGTAATGAACGTGAGGACTTGTTCAAGGAACGCCGGGGACTCCAGGTGGATGTCGGCAGCGTCCCACAGATCCTCGATGCGCCACCCACTCTGCGGGAAGAAGCAGTAATACTGTCGCGGGTACTTGCTCTCCCAGAGCCGGGCGAACTCAACGACTGCCAAAATCATGTCGCCGCCGCGAACAAGGACAGGCGGATATGGCGGGCCTGGTGGGTTTCGGGGTGGTCGAGAGCCACAACCAGTGGAGAAGACGGCGCCGCCTGGCTGCGGGAAGTGATCAATCATGATGGGATACGGCTCGAGCTGTTGAACGACGGTTTTGTCGGAACTGGCCGGTGACTGCGGAGTCTGGTCTGTGTGGACCGGCGGTCCCTCGCTGACGGGGGGATTGGCAGGAGTAGATGCTCGTGCCTCGGCCATGGTGGGGACAGCACCACCGGGTTGGGTTGGGACAGCGGAGGTGCGAAGCTGTTGTCCGCAAGAAGGAGAAGTTTTTGTAGAAGCAGGAGGACGGGAAGGGCCAATTGACGCCGGAACGCCGAAAGGAAGTGGGGGTCGGAAGGAAGAGGGTGAGGGTTGGAAGGAGCGGAGGGCAAGAGAGAGAATTTGCGCTTTGGATTTTTGTGCAGGTGCGCTCGTGGGAAAATAGAAGGAGCGTGTCTTGGCACGTTGCCGTGGTTGAGCTTCAGTCAAAGGTCGGACGCGAAATCTGCAGTGACGACGAGCCTCGCCCGCTACCGCCTCTCTCTCCCTCACCAATCCACATACCCAGCGCCCATTGACCCCCGCTTCACCCCGACTCCCTCTTACGGGCGTGCCAATTTCACCGCGAATATGGGAGCGACCTCGGAGGCTCGCGGTGTGATGGTGTAAGGGAGCTCTCGAGCGTGGCGCCTAGGGAAAGTCGCAATCGACACGACAAGCAGCGAACACGTTTTCCGTTGAGACCCCGCACGCTCTTATTGTACACCGCCAGCTAATTGAAGAAAATGTTTCGGATTTTTGCTCTTGGGACCGAATCCCGGCGAATGGCAGCCAGCCGTCGCTTAGCCACATTTGTTTGCTTGTGTTCCCCAGGGAAGCATGAACGGCGGGGCTTTACTCACCGACTCGTAGGCAACCGACTTTGAGATGTTGTACAGAGATTGGTTACTATTACACTATTCACAAGCTCCGCTATTTCTCACACCTTGTCCGTCTCTTTCGGAATGGACCGCAATAATGCCAGGATTTGGGACTCGTCCGCCCCCACCACTGCAAGCATTAGTTATTATTCGCCAAAGATCATGTAAGAAATAGCATACCTGCTTTGCCTTGGTTCCAGTCAACAACCTGTGCAAATCAGCCTAGCCCGCGAGACATCGCCATGAGCCATACTTACCACTGGCCGCTCGAATGAGTCGCCATCGGCCTTGAGCCTCCTCATTGCATCCGACTCATCATTCGCACCGCGTATGACCTTTGACACCGCACTTTGTCCTCCTAGATATTCGATGATGTTCTTGAGCTGATCCGCAGTCGGTGGCGCTTCTGTAACGTCGAGCTCGAATTCCATGCGCTCCAGCTTCTCGTGGGCTTGATGTGAGCTCGCTTGGTCCTCTGTCGAGTGAGACACCGCCTGTGCGTGCGATTGTTTTAACAGCGTGAGAACTCGGGTCGACGCGGTACTCGCGGGCTTGTGGAAGAGAGTGACGACGTTCTTCGCGCCATGCTGAGATGCAATTAGTCGGGGTTTCTGGGATCCATTGGGAATAAGTTCACCTCGCCAAATAGTCGTTTGAACATGATTGTAGCTTCGAAGTCGTGGTGCGGCGCTCAGTCTCGTAGAATAAGCAAGTGGATGCTGGCTTGATTGTAGCTTGAGAGGTGAGGTTCGGGTGTGACGTAGATCAGCTTCGCTTGACGGCCTTGGCGCAGCAAGAGAACATCCAATCGATCACCACTAACACAGTTACCGACAGCTATAGGGGTGATTAGATAAATCTCCGCATGGACTATTAACCGCTCTCACTCTAGCAGACTGGGCGAGTCACTTCCATACATGCGGCATTAGCTCCAAACACAAAGCAGGATGATTCAGTGAGTCACAGGCGAGCTCGTAGGGAGAACCAAGCAAAAAGACAGTGGTCGAAGGAGAAGATTGAGCGTAGGTAGGCAGAGACCGATGTGTAATTCTGCAAAAGCCGATGTACATTTACGCCATGAATATGCCCCCATCATCCCAAAGCGCGGGACCTGCTGACGAGCAGACATGCATGATCACGTCCAGTTCGAACCGGGCATCCGCATCCCTCTGATCCAAGGTCATAGCCATTCCGAGGTAACCGAATTCATGACAGTTTTCCAGCCCTCTGGGTTCCCCTCTCGATTCCCCCCATCACCGTACTCAGCTTATGAGGTCGGGTTCGGGTTCATCTAGGTCATTGTAAGCCTCCCATGAAGGAATTTGTCAAGTCGTCTGAGCAATGTACGTACCTTCCTCTTCCCACCAGTCATGGTGACATTGACGAAGCGGCGGGTATATGTGAGCCTCTTCTTAGCACGGCCCTTGGGCGTCTTCTTCTTCTCCTGTGGCTCGACCTGGAGCGAGAATTTCGTCAGCATTTCTATAGGTAGAGAGAATCTCGCCCAGACTTCATTCAATAGCCATCTTGCCCGAATCCTGTATGTGCCAGATTCTGTTCGGCAAGCGGACGTGGGCGGGTGATCCTCGGAGGCCTAGAGTGTTTTTACGCACCTTTGGTGTCTGAGACTTGACCTTTCCGGCACGAGCGAGGGAACCGTGGACCTTTCCCATTTTCGATTATTCGACGGGGGTGGATTTGGATGTGAAGCGCGGTCGGAGATCGGAAGGCTCTGCGTGGCAAATTGGAAGTCAGTTCTCGTCCAAGCAGCGAGTTGGAATGACAGTGGGCACGATATGTGCCTGCAATAAAAGAGTTCCATACAGATGCCGAGAATGGAGTGGGATACGTACAGGTTGTTGATGTGGTCGCGTTGGAGGTGGGTGACTCTTGACGGCGGCGATGAGGAGAGTCGAATTTGGCGGTGTTCGAATGACTTAACCGAGATCACATGACATGACAAAGCTTGGCATTTTGATCTTATCAGATCAAGCTCACCGTGGTACGGATGCAGCCCTGGAGACACCAGGCTTCAACTCGGGTGAGCGAGCCTCGTGCGTCAATTTGACATGACAATCCGTCTCGCGACGTTCTCTAACCTGCCATCTTCATCATGGTTATTCGCGATGCCCGTGCCTCAGCTCTGATTGCGCTGGCCATTGACCGGCGATCGCCGTGTGACGCCCCTCCTGGTCTGATGCAAATGTGCGACTTCACCTCCAGCCTCGTACACGGACTGGAAGATTTGTTGCTTCCACTTTTCAATCACTGCAGGCACACGCAGCTCATCACAGCGCTTTTATCTCTACTCACCTAGGCATCTCTACATGATGCATCTCCCAGGCGTTCTCCTCGCCCTTATCTCTCTAACCTCGGCGGCATCCAACCTCCCGCCACCGCAGTACCTCTTCGCGAACCCAGACCCCCAGCATGACACCGGCTACAAGATACCCACGGTACATGAGTCGGCAGTGCAGGCACGACGAGTCCTCCACCTCGAGTCCATCGGGACGCTGTCGACCGTCTTCCCCACCGCGCAAACCGCCGAGAATCGACCTTCAGATGTGGGAGGGGCGCCAATAGGCTTGATGGACTACTTTGGTGACTGCGAACCCGGCTCAGGAAACCCTACTATCCTAGCCATCACCATCGCCACCTCCTTCAAGAACGTAGCTGCGGGCTCGAACATCACGCTCTCGCTCCGATGGCATGCGCCGTACAACCGACCATACAGCGCTGCGGCTGTTCCGCGCTTCTCCCTCGTTGGTCGCCTCGAGGACCTCAAAGCCGAAGAAATAAAGGATCAGAAGGTTGCTGCTTGCTATGTCAAGTACCACCCTGATGCTGTGACTTGGCTGCCAGGCAATCGGATACATGAGAGCAAGTTCGTACGGCTTGTGGTTGAGGAGATCTACTGGATTGGAGGTTTTGGCGACCGCGCATACATCGGCTGGATTCCGCTGAGCGAATGGCAGAGCGTGACCAAGGACGAAATTGAAGCTTGCCGGCTGCCTGGCGAGAAATCTGGCTGGGGCTCATGGAAGTCGTGGTTGGGCTTTGAACAAGGAGTTCAGGAGTCCTGGGAATTGTGAGGTCTCTGGGGCGCTCCTCGCTCATCCACCACACCAGACTCAAGTCAATTCAAGTCAAGTCAAGTCTTCCCCTCGGATATGGTAGGTAAGCCACGGCATCAACTCTGAGAACACGAACCTCGAGGAAATTGGTGGTCGTCTGGTCCGGGTCCAGTGCTCATTGATGCTGGGCCAGAAGAGTCGCTTGGGCGAGCACCTGTATCTTGATTGCACAAACAATCTATATCCCAGATACTATGTACAAAGTAAGGACTAAGCCACGGGGGTTATTGACCGCCATCCGCTGTTTCATATACCTTGGCTTTCAGCCTTCCAATACCGCGTAACAACCTCATCGCACATCGCGTATGTATCTCCTTCACTCTCAACCCAACACCGCGGTCCATCCTCGGTACCAAACACATCTCATCACATCCATCCCGTGCATGACATGCAAGCCCCCCCAAACCTCCCACGCCAGTGTCATACTGTGGATCGCTCTAGTGATGCAATCCCGCTTGTGACCATCACACCTCATCTCGTAACTCCAGCGATGACCCTTGCAGGACACGGGACGCTACAGCTACGCGAGGTCGTACCACCCCCGCAGCTTCCATCAGCAGTCTTCGTTTTTTGGCTCCCGCTCCTGTCCAACCAACAAAGTTCCGGGAAAGTCTGCAGAATCCCAGCCGCCCGTAGCGCGAGCTCGCATCGCACCGCATCATGGAGCCAGATTGGAGGATAAAACTCTAAATCAAGCTTGAGTGATGACGTTGGCCATTGGCCATCGCTGGGTCCGGCTGCGACTCGGCTTGGGCCGAAAGATCGCGATAACCTCACCTCAACTGGGCACGGCCAACATTTCATTACTTGCAACACAGGGTATTCGCTGTGCGTGCATTGTCCTTGCGTCCAACATCGTGGAGCACCGGTCGGAAATTTTGCACGTAGCGTATGCGCGTGGGCCGAAGCTACATGTGTCAGGGACGCCGGATGTAGCACCAGACTCGAATTTCTTTCTCCGAAGCTCGTCGGCCGTGGGCGGGTCGCTCAAGGGACGTCGACAGACGGTTCCCAGTCCGACGACGTGACGTGTTCACTGAGTCGTGAATCTCAACGCTAGGTAAAACTTGTTGCGCCTCTCCGCCCGGCAACCTGGATGCATGGCGGGGTGATCTTTGAAGCCGCTGAGATAGCTTCGCGACCTTTGCTGCATCTGCGCAAGCTCTGATGCTCCGGTGCACACTGCCCAGGAAAAAGCCGGAGATCGAGTCTGGTCATACATTGGTCAGGGAGGACGACATGTGGGTTTCACGGTAGTGCCCAACACTATTGTTAAGGAGAGCCGACGGATGCCACGAGGTTGACAAGTACAAAGGGACTCCTTGCAGTGAAAGCGTGCATTTCCACGTTCTCCTGCCCGCGCTACAGGTGCAGTGGAGCGCATGGTAATTAGCGGGTCGTCCGCGTGTGCAACGGTTCAAAGAAGGAAAGTAGAACGTTCCACGACCTATCTGACGAGGCTTACTAGTCTACACGAGAGTGCCTCGTAAGACCTGCAAGGGTGATTGATGTTGAGTACGGAATACAATATAATCATGAATCGTAGAGGGAGGAGATATCTATGCGTGAAGATGCTTAGTGAATTCGGGGCGCCCGTTGTCTATTTTAAGGATACCAGATACGAGAATTCGCTGATGGCTTTCGCAACCCAGAGATCGCCATGTGTGGTGTTCAGCGAGTACCCGCGAGTACGGGGATCGATACGGCCGAAGAAGTGGAGGCATGACGCCAAAGTCGTGCCACGCAGAACCCGCTCAAGCGGCCAGTAGCATCTTGTCCTGCTCATCACACGAGACCGAGCAATTCGTGTCGAGCTGACACTGTAGATCCCAATACCCTATGCGCTTTCCTGCTGTAGCGCGCAGCCACAAAAGCGTGTTCAGCATGTGGATCTGTTATTTTTCTTGCTGCGGAGGATGTCCCGGCGAAGCTGGTCTGTGCGCGCTCACATCCGAATCTTCCTTTTGCAAATACTGCCACAGTCGCTTCATGCTTCGTTGGGTGGATTTCGGAAGCGAGCCTGATTGCTGGTATAGGGAGTATGGCAACGTTGAAACAATAGTTGATGTTGCTTCTGTGCGGCAACCCGCGAGCTGCGGCCGTAACGAGTCTAGCCGGCGGCAGCTGAAGGAAGTACGGTAACCCGGGGCGTCTTTAAACTTGATCTAGGAATCACCACGAGCCGTCCCTGAGGATCTTTCGATGCGATCGGCGCGCACACATGATGCGCTCCCGCATGCGGCGCATGGCCAAAATCTGCTCATAGCGACGAAGCGCCACCAGAAGCCACATAACGTCCCTTCACTTCGCCAATGGGCATGTGAGACAGCGATTCCGGTCCGGGAGCCGATGTACGGGTTGGAACTTGGCTTTCTACGCGAAGGGGTGTGGACCCTGTTTGCTGATTGCCCCGGTATGAGGTGCCGGCGCTCCTCTTTCGTCGATGTGGTAGACGCGATGCTCGGAACCGCTTGATGTGACGCCACTGTCGTTCTGAATCCGAGATGCCGGTTCGTAGAGTTCTCCGGATGGCAGCGTCGCAAAAGAGTGCTTGTTCTTGGAGAACTTGGCCACAGAGAAAAGCAATCCTGAATTGATATCAACGGATCTCACAAGATCAGGCCTCTCTCGATGGTATCCCTTGATCGTCATTGCTGATATCTAGGATGTCTCCAAGAGCACTGATATTGTGATGTCTATTACTCGTTCGGACTGCATCTGTGTCCATCAGCTTCTCGAAACACGGCTCGGCCGCTTTGAGGTAAATCTCGCTATTGCTATATCGATTTGTTCTTATTTTCGCGATGATGTTGCGCCGGTAGCGAGGGTGGAGCGAAAACACGAGTTTTGGGAGCGAATGTGGGTAACCTGAAACCAACAGTAAGGGTGCATTTTCTCCTCCTTGACGTAACCTTCTCGCAGGCTATAGCAACGCTAGCGAATGCATACACTATCATGCCAGCGTGATATGTACACATACTGAACTGATCGCAAAATTCGAGCGTGTGTCTCTGCACAGCGATTAGTGGCCGCGGAACAGTGTAAAACAAGGCGACCTGGACGAGATTGATCGCATGAGTTCCATGCGTGTTGTTTTGCGGAGGCGTATATTTGGTGATAATGGGGCTTTCGCAGGATGCAGTCGGCGGCAAGTTTTAGAGGAAAGCGTTTCGGCTTGGTAACAAGCGGTGAAGGCGGATAGTTGAGGATCAGGGCGAGTGTGCGTCGTGATGGCAAGTATAACCGATAGAGGTGACAGGCGCATCGCGGTTCTAAAGAATTTTCTGTAGGATTAATGTGTTGCATTCAAGGATGTGCTGCAGCGTTGTTTCGGCCTGGCATTGTCAGCATCTTGCACTCGTCCAATCGCTCCCGGAAGACTTACAGTAATGCCTTACCCGGTCCTCACTGCGATCACTGCGCTGGACGAAACATTTGAAAACATAGATCGTTCGTGTTGGTTGAGGCGTTTTGATTTCATGGCTCCGCCCATAAGCGTCAAAGCAGTTCATGCTTACGCGCAGGCCCCCTATAGTACACGTACATGAAGTGACGCAGCCACCAAAATAACCAGGTAGCCCCTTGCAAGGTATCATGGATCCTCCTCTAGGGTCTTCAGATGCAAGAAAACGGGATGAAAATAGTAGAGAATACACATGCGAAATAGTCTGAGGCACAAAGCCAACAAAGACCAGAAAACTCGGGAAACGCCGGGAAATGCCTGATGGATAGCATAAACGCCTTTCAAACAAACGCCGTCGGGTTACAGCCCAGTGGTATCCAGAGCGAATGAGAACAATCGTCGTTAAGTCCGTAGACGGGCACAAGCAAAAGTGCTGCACTCATCAAGAAGAGTTTGGATTGGATGGCAAAGGAGAAGAAATTCGAGCATTCATCATGTCGTGATGGTAGCCCCGCTCGACGCATGGCAACCCCGCTCGTGTCGTTTCATGTTGCTGCGCACGCTGAAGGCTTTGCCGCAACCGGGCTGAGGGCATTTGTAGGGTTTCTCCCCTGTGTGGCTATGGCTGTGGATACGGAGACTGCTCGGCCGGGAGAAGGCCTTGTTGCAAGTCGAGCAGATGTAGCGATCCTGAGACTGAGGGAAAGCGGACTGGCTCGAGGCGCCAATGTAATGGTGGTGTTGCCACGGGTTTGAGCCGTTGTTGGAGGGAGCTGGGATGGGTAAAGGCATAGTCTGCGGCTGGAAGTTGGAGGGAAGGGGTCGCTGACCGTACATGCCCAACTGGTTGTAGGCATGCGTCTCAGGGGAGTAGAAAGATGCGGATGAGGCAGCCCCAGGCGACGAGGCGTAGGGGGAGTGCGCATATGGAGAAGCACTGTACGGAGACATGTTGGCCTGCGGAGGCAATGGTTCCCGCTTGGGTGCGGCATTGGCGGGTGCGTTCTGGCGCTGTTGATGCGGCTCCATGTTGTTGAGAGAGGAGCCCAGGTAGTAGGGACCGGAGGCGGAGTGAGTCGAGGTGGCCGACGGAGACTGATTGCCGTCAACCATGGGGTCCGGATGCATTGGTGGTGTTGGAGGGAGGGTCATTCTGGGGTTGCTCACTCCTGCTGGACGGTTGTCTCTCTGCAGCTCCTGCCTCGGCTGTGGTGATGATTGCTGTGATCGCGGGCTTAGGCCGGCTGCACCTGCCGTTAGTCACCATGTGAGGCAAGAGTGAAGGAGGGCGCTCTTACCTGTCTCAGACCCCGCCTTTTCGCCGTCCGCGAGGCCCAACAGACTCGAGATGGACGGCAGCGAGGGCTTCTGCTCCTCGACCGGCGGCGACGGGGGCGACTGTGGCCGCCGCTGGGAGTGATAGTCGGCTTGTTGGGCCTGTGGATGGGTTGGATACTGACTGGGGGGAGCGCTGGTGGGCGGTGCATATGTCCGTGGCGGTGCCTGCTGGGGGGAATAGAAGGCCGTCGGAGGGTGAGAGTGCTGTGGGTGTTGTTGATGCTGGAAGTGACGGGCAAGTGCCTCACGATCCCGCCCGCTGCCGTGTACCATGCTAGCAAGATGCATTGCCATGGAGAGGGAGAGGAGACGACGCAGTCACGGGTCACAACAGACGGCTGCGCAACGACGGGTGACGAGGCGAGTGGCAGAGTTGGGGAGGGGGAGGCAGTGATGACGAGGGTGGGAGGAGGAAGCGGATGGGTGCCGCAGATGTACTGTACAGCACTCGTAGGGCTCCAGCAGGTCGGGGCGTGACAAGAGCGGGACGAGACGTCGGGCCAGCACGCTCTCAAGTATGATGGCGGGCGGTTGGCGAGATTCACGCAGCACGCCCGTCCATGTGCGGGTTGTGCGTAGCGTCAACTCCAGAGACCTGCCGTGACCAAACCGTTGCCAGCAGGGTGGGTCAGACAGCGGGCGAGGGGGCCCCGGCTCTGCTGCCCTGGGGCCTGTGCAAAGGGTGCAAAGGGTGCAGAGCGTGCTGCGTGCTGCGTGCTGCTAATTGCGATTGAGCGGTGGGCGAGGCGGCAGGCCGTTGTATCGACGCCGCCAGGCCCTCAGATGGGTTAGCAGCGCGCCCCTCTGGGTAGCAACGGTAATGCAGATGACGAACGAGAAGGGTTTAGGAGGCAGATGCGCAAGCCTCCATTAAATGCCTTGGCCGAGCGATCCGCCAACGGACCCCAGGCCTGCCAATCTATACCGCTCCGGCTCTCAGCCCTCTTGAGGCAATGAGCGGGCGGAGGCGCGCCAGGGGCCCTGGGACCGCTCAAGGACAGGCCCCGATGCACTGCAGATCGGCCCTCCCAAGACGAGTCGCAACGCCCACGAGGAAACTTGGGCGGTCAATCCCTCGCTGGGGTCCCGCTCGTGGTGCGGCTGCACGCTGCCTCCGCGCTGGCTCAGGGGAATCCTCAGGACGGAGGCTCCCGGCAGTGCTCGACAACTGCGAATGCCGCCCTGTTCACGTCCTTTCAGGTCAAGACGACAGCGGGTAAATTCGTCTTTACCAGCCGGCGAGGGGACGTGGTGGCTCGCTCCTCGTTGTCGCCGACCACTACTGCCTGATCCTGCCTGGCAGTGGCCGGCTAGAGTTGTTGTTGGCCGCTGGGGAGGCGGAGGAATTAAGTAGGGATAGTCCTGCACGTCCTGGTTCGGGTGTGAGATCGATCGACGGACGGGCGTCCGCGAGCACCTGCTGCTGGCTGCGCCGTGTGTGTTCTTCCAGAGTCAGAGTCAGGGCAGAGCGAGGCTGCGTCCCACTTGCAGGCCCGTTGGCGGTGCCTGTCTCGACGATGCCAGACTCGAGCTGGCAGGATGCCCTCAACACAACTCACGCAGCCGAAGCAGCAGAAGAAGGCGTTGAGACACACGCGGGGAGAGCTGACGAAGGATTACGCGGTGTTGCCGTGCAAACACACCAGGGTCGGGCTGTGGAGGGGAACAGGCGCTGAGAGGTCGCAAAGGGAGACGGACCGGGTTGATACAATCGGCGCGCTTTAAGCCCCCGGTCGCACTCCCTGTCATGCCGCCTGCGAATTCGCAGTGGGAAAGCACTCGCACTTGTGCCGTCATGGGCGAATTAGGGACCTCCTATTGTGCCACTTGCAGGTGGCCGTCGAGACTCCGTCGGGTGATGGGAGGGACGCTGCGGTGGAAAAGCGAGCGAAGCGCCAAACTACCAAAGCGATCTAATGCCGTCAACATTCGCGTCAACCAGTTCACTCTCATCTCGCTCAGCCCTCCTGTTGCCAGGATACGACTTCGAGTTTGGCACAACCGAACAGCCAAAGGGCTCTGCCAAAATGATGTGCATTGCGTTCTGACGACCCAGCCAGCGCCCCATCGATGGTTTATGGTACTCCCCGGTTGTCGACAATCAATCACATCACCTCCGTCGCCCTCCTGCCACGCTGCTGACGCTCGTGTAACAGTCATGCCATCAGCCCCAAGCTGCATGAAGCCGGCCACACACATCGCCCTCCCTCGGGCCCTGTAGCTGACTCGTCATTCGGGACGTTGCCAGCCTCGTGCGTGCCAGTGTCGAGGAACCCCCGACGAGCCTTCCTTCGACCAAGTCGTGGGTCCTGTACGAACTCTTCTGCGGCGGCACTTGCCTCTGAGGAAGTCATCGCCAGACGGCAGGCCGCGTAGCCCTTTGAGCGCAGCGTTTCAGCGGGCTGGACGGCGATGGCAAGCGCGGAAAGCAAAGCGTGCCGGCACTGCCGCTAGCACCTTTTCAAGCAACCGTCTCCGTTCCCACTACGCGAGCTGCTTTGGACTCCGCGAGGGCGGTTGGCGGCGTTGTCGCCGTGTCTTGGCCCCCCGTTCGCCTGCGGAGGATCTCTAGGAGAGGCGGGTCGATCAAAACCAGCATATGCAGCTAAACCCTGGAAGCCACGTTGGCTGCTGTCATCCTCTCGAGAGTAATCCACCACTGTAACCGAGGCGCCTCGTTCCATGTTGGCCAACGAAATTTGGCCTCGGTGGCTTCTGGAAGGACACACGGGTGGTGTAGCGGCTGCGCGCTCTGATTGCAGAGGCTGAATCCATGTCGTCAACCCGACGCTCGCGCCAATAGTGCAGAACCACCCATCTACCGACGCTTCGTCATGCACGATCAAGGCCTTGTGACGAAAACGGACTGCTGGTAGGTGGACCGCCCAAATTTCTACCGCGAACACTGTTCGTGTCACCCAATTCCACGTGTCGCGTGGCAGACATCGTGGAAATGGGATTCAGAGCGCCCCAATTTCAACCTGAGCAACGTTTGAAGAAATTTGGTCATCCCTCGCGGCGCCCGCGGGAACGCCAAGTGTCGGGGAGATGAGCATCAAGGGTCTTTTGTTGATGGAAAATCTGCCCCTGGGCATGGTTTGCATAGTCGTGGGTTTTGCGGTTAAGTACCGATACCCCGGTTTCAATTCGTATTCTTTAGACGGAGACATAAGTCAAAACTGGACATAGCAATCGGGAATACCCATGCCAGGAGGCCATCAAGCCCCCGTCGATGAATGTCACGATGGGCGACGCATCAGTCTTCGTACGGATAAGCAGGCAGGTAGACCTTCCAGCAATGAGGCATTTGAATTAAAGGGCCTGACCCGACGGACAGTTTGGCTGCAGGGAAGCGACGCATGATCTCCCGGGAGACGAACCAGAACCGGCTGTCATGGACAGACAGGCGTGGGAGTGCAAAGCAGGGATCACCCGTAGCACAACCCGAGATCGCTGCGCCGTTGCGAGCAAGCTAAATTTTCTAGCAGTCGTTGCGCTTCGTTTCTCAGCTTGATTCACTCACAGCTGCCACCGTTTCTTCCAAAATCTTCGAAAATGCGACGCAAGTTCCAGACAGCCATGTCTCTCTCGCCGGCCAAGTCATGATCTTCCTAGCCAGCTCTAATTATATCTCAGCGCCGATTTTCGAGCAAGGATACCGTCCTGTCATTCCGAAGATGGTGTGAAGGAGTGTGCTGGCTCGATATGTGCATCACTATGAATATGCCGGCTGTATGGTTCGGGGATGCATCTGCCTGCAAATCTCACAAGTCACCGGGTAACTCAGTCTTGGCGGCTCTCGAATGGCTTGCGGTTAAAATGCCCTTTTTGTACCATCTCGAATCCGGAAAGGCCTTGTTCTTAAAGCACGAGTGATTGGCGCACAATCATCGTGATCTGCAGCCTCGTCCGAAGCTGAACTCCTACCTGGGGTCCCCGGATCATTGCTTATCGAAAGCAGTAACGCGGCTTACCAAAGGCTTCCTCGCCTCGAGGCGGTTCAGCGCACGTTGCGCCCGAAATGCGCCATCGAAGGTCGATCACCCTTGACATACGACTGCTCCTTCCATGTTCACGCCGCTCGGACAGGAGTCCGGAGCAGTAACATCGTCTTTACTCCTTTTATTGTCAAAAGAGGGTTGTTCGAAGGCTCCAAGGGCACCCTGCTCTCTTGGCTACCTAGACCACCTGGGTAAGATGGAGACTGGGAGCTACAAATGGTGGCCTAATACCAGTGTAGACTATGCGTTTGTCCTTCTAAGAAAGCGAAGCCTACAGTACAGTGCCGGTAGTGTTTATCGGCATTGTGGCGTCGACCAGTGACCTCAGCAACGGTGTTCGATTTGCCATGTTTGTAGGATGACATGGCCGCACTGTGACATTCCCGGCTACACAGCGTTGCAGCTCCTATCGTGGCGGGATACGACATCAGTATCGAAAGCACGGTGTGATCTGTCTACAGCTGCCTCGTCAGGCGCACTGACACAAGCAGACCTAATGAATGCAGCCTCAGCTTGACGCATCCAGCAGACGAGACTTTTATTCCACGCTGAAGAGGAGGAGAAAGAACTATAACAATCCGCCTCGAGCCACCCACGATTTGCGACGATTTGTCAGAGACGATGCTATTTGTACTCACACAGCCGGCCCCTTGCCACCATGCATGCATTCACGGACCGCTGAAGCCTTCGAGTCAACGCAGCCGTTCGGAGACCAGTGCGGGCAAAAGAGTAAATTCTTCTCAGCTAGTGCCTGCTTTTTGGGTAGGGTCACGCCTTCCACCTCGACTAGCAGCCTTGTTCAACAACCAAGTATCGTCTCTCGATAGTCCGCTCGGCGGCCAATCCTGTCACAGACCAAGTAGACAGTACTCTTGAGTAAACAATCTTAGAGGTGTATGAGCGATATTGCCTACGGCCCGATGAGGAACCCTCAAGGCTCGCAAGTGACGAAAGCAGAATGGAGCCAGGAGTTGTGCTGGGTACTATACGACCCCTGATCCTTGCAAGAACCACTTCGAGAATGACAGCGGACAGAACTGGCAACCGCCGATCTTGATGAGCCCACACCACCCAACTGGTGTCGGTTCTTCGGCTGCCCAGCCAACTTGATTTTCATGCTTGGACCAAGCCTCAGCCCCTGGGCTCGAAGGATAGGAGTCAGGTGCCAAGGACATATTCCTCCTCTTGGCTCGCCTTAAATATTCTTCGATCCAGTGCTGCTGTCGTGTCATTATACACATGTTGTGTTCATCGCACGACTTTCCCGGTTAGAACCTGAATGTCGAGACGCGGCGTGCGGTGAAGTTGAAACCGGCACGGCTCGTCACTATATCCTCATTGGGCTAACACCGCTGTCTCCTGAAAACTCGCCGGCGTCAAAGGATTTTTGGACATCGACCTGCTTCCTGGTCCTGGATGATCCTAGTGTCCCTGCAGAACTACATAGTGAGAGTACGGCATCATGTTGAACCTCGACTTCATGAAGCACGACTCATTCGCAGGCCCACCTTGATACTTTCAGAGCTTGCCGATTCTCCTCCGTATTGAGGATTTAGCGCCCTTGGGTCGTGTTCCAAACGCCCCTGATGAGTCTATCTCTCTAGCGCAAGCCCCACAAATGGGTAATCCCGTCTGTCATTGCGTAGCGTTCGAGATCGGCTCAACGTTCAACGGCCACGGCAAGAACGGCATCAGCAAAACAACCTACGTATCTGTCCTCATTCAAGAGGTATGCTGCTTCATAGCCAATTCGGTCACTCGCTCTCCCAGACTCTAAGCCATCAATCCGGGAACCGAACATGTGCCTACTGTACACGAGCATGAATTACGGGATCCAACGCAACGGTGCTCGATATCTTGTGTGGCCAATCCAAGGGGGCAAAAATAATGAGCGCTCCACGCGGCAAGTCCAGTTCACCTGCAGTTTCCATGGGAATCGTACGACTTCTGCAGGGCATTCTTTTTTGCCGGAACATTTCCACCACTCAGCATGACATTCGAGTACCCTTGCTGATCGACGGTCTCCTCACTGGAAGTAGGATCTGCAGAAAGCGGGCTCATGCCGGTGGGAGGTCGCCGCGAAACTGTCTACTGCAGACGAAACCACTACAGCGCCATTTGACATGCTGCGCGTCGTCGTCACACTCATCAACTTAGATTTGGGCCACAGTTTTCCTATCCTCTTTCTTCGTGCGTCCATATTCTCTCCAATAATGCAAAAGGATGAGCTCGTATCCCACGCCCAGCATCAGCACTACTGTGAGAGGTAGCGCGCTGGTCATCGGCGATCTCTTGATGCATGCCCGCATCACCACCTCGAGAATGCCCTGTCATCGTATGTCCCATGCGTTGATCTTTGCTAGACCGTGGAGCCTCTTCCGCCGACGGATATAGTACCATGATTTTGGGACCAGGCATCAAACCGCACGCGCTCGTGTTTGCTCCATGGTGAGCTCAAGTCGGCCTACATCTTAACTCGAGTGATCCATGGCGATAAGTATTCACCGTTAACAGACTGAACGGTAGCCGCCATCTGCATACACTAGCTTGAAAGCTCGATTCTTCATTGGACCTAAGCCTTGAAAACGATGAGTGCAGGGCCGCAGAATGATCACGTAGATCGAAGCGCAGGCCTACGCATCGAGTGCAACTCGGTGAATCCCCCGAAGCTACTGCACCTGCATATATTGCAGAACTTGCGTGGAAAGAGGGATAGTCTTGGGAGACTACCGTGCTAAGACTATCGCTGCCGTGGACGGCACAAGACCAAGATTGTTGCCCTCCAGATTGAACGGCCAGTCGGCGTGAGCGGCAGACCTGGATGCCGGGCTGTGCCGGGCTGATGGACGCCATGGTGAGTGGAGGTTCACCGTTCAAGGACAATTTATCGGAAACCTAATCTACAGCCGTGTACCACACTACGGTGAACGTGTCTGCCTGGAAGATAACAACACGCACGTGTGTCTGGTTCGTAAGCAGCTCGATTCCAGAATCTGGGATAATGATAGCGGATAACTTGCCGTCCTCGGTGGTGGGTCTTAGCACCCGTGTATGACGGCATTCCCGCATGAGCCTGCAGAGCCTGCAGAGCCTGCCTCGAACGCTAGAGAGTGTGTCTTACCCATACCGGTATTCCTGCAATCGCGGAGTGTGAAGCTGCGGACGTACGGAGCACATGTGGGCTGTGCTGGTTCCCAACAATCACTTGAAGATCGATCGGACATGGCCATATAAATCATAGAAGCAGTCAGCTGGAGAACGATGAGCACACCCACCTACTACTCAAGGCACACGCCGCGCCAGATAGCGGCCTACAGGAAGACACTGGCGGCTGCACCTGCCTCGGTCCAATCTAGCCTCCTTCCTCATCGTCTGTAGCGATCAATACGTCCGCAGCACCTCGCTACCAGGTCACTCTCGTCTCACCCCCACCTTGCGTCTCGTTCGAAAATCACTCTCGGATCCACCTCACCCACAAGTCCTAAGCACAAAGTGCCGCAATATATCCTCACTGACGGCTCTTCAGCGAAACACCGTCCGCTCGCCTAGATGACGACCCTGTTCCGAAGCCGCATGCTCGATATTAAAGCCAAGTACTTCCGAACCAGTTGTGTGATACAGCACTGTAGTACAACGGTCGCTCAGCCTCGTCGGTGGAGCTGCGGGCGACGGTTTAGTCGGCGATCGTATAGCTGTTGAATATAACCTTGGTGCCGATCATGGCTGCTTTCTGCCCGGAGCGCGGCAGCGCGGCAGCACGGCGTTTGGTATGCGTGAGGCTCTTTATAAGGCTGATATATTGCTGTGGGTGTGATGGAGATGCGGCTGAGCTTCCGGATAATCGGGGATGTAGTCATGATCAAATGGGGATGCTTCATAGACCGGAAGCTGAGGGCACAATTAAACGGTGAGTTTGGTTGGAACCACATCCGGCGTTAGACAGAGAGTACATGGGCTTCGTCCATTACAGACAAGTCCTTTGAGATGTAGCTTGCTGCTACTCGTAACTAGGCTTGCTGTATGCGGGGCGAAGCAAAAGAAGCCACGCATCAGCGTGCATGCGGTCAACAGCTGCTACCACTCAGGGCGAGCGAGAAGCAGATCTCAAGTGGACTTCATCCGGCTGTACATTTGCTTCCCGCTCAAAACCCAGAAGTACTGTTGGCTTTCGTTGGCTGCAACAAGGCACAAAATGTCGGCCGAACTGACTGATTACTCGTGAAAATGGAGTTGTGTTCGAGGGCATAACGCCTACTTCGCCCTTTGCACATCTGCTATTCTTGAAGAGCGGATTTCTGGATCTGCAACTTCACAGTAAATGTAGATAATATAGATAGACAAACTGGCAATGGCATAAAATTCTACATAGGTGTAGCAAATGTGTCAACGCCAAGGTATGGTGGACTAAAGCATCAGAGACACGGAGTGACATAAAGGCATTGACCAACAAGAATATGGTCGGAATCCTCTAGTGAGCTCCCTCATTCCTTGACCTTCAGTGGAGCAACATGAAGCGAGTGTTTGCCAGTTCTCTTAGTTCTGTCCTAGAACGAATGATTGAGGAGCATAGTGTTCAGCACCAAAATGAACGGGCTGCAGGGTATTCGCAAACGTTGAGAACGATGTTATCTGTGGCAGCGTCTCAGAAGGCTCCAAGTCCCTAGTGCTATAAAGTATCTTGTTTTGCTGGCATTCCGCTTTCCAGTTCGGGGGTAATGGGATCAAGTCCGCATCAGGCGCGACGTGGTAGAAACGATCGCACCATGCCGCAGCTGTGTTCTCCGTCTCTCCACGTGAGAAGTAAACTTTATCCTGGTACCGTTGGATCCTCGAATCCTTTGGAATTGGGTTGAGTAAGATATCTGCGCTTAGTAATTGCGCAGTCTAGGACATGTGTTGCCCTATATGAAGAGGCGTAATTTCGACAGTAACAGACACTGACGCAAGCTTTTTGACCGAGCCCAACAAGCTTTTAGTGTATGTCACTGTTCTGGGTCAACCCTGTGATCTTATCTATGCCGAATAACAAAGATTTACAAACCTCGTGCCATGCGCGCGATATCCACCTCGTCTTGGACTTTGATGTCCAGGTGACCCACGAGCTGCCACGCACCTTTCGTTTTGACGTGAAAGGCTGCGTTCACGACGCTATCTTGCTTCACATCGCTAAAGTACGCTTGTGAGACTCCCATCCTATCTTAGCGCATCAAATGCACTTACATTTTGAATGAATAGACGGGTGAAGAGTCCTTCTCGCGTTGAGATTCCCCTTCCGGTACTCCGTTGACGTGGAGAATACATTTGGTCAATGCCCGATCTTCAGTGGATAGAACCATCAGCTTATGATAGCTCAGAATTTCGGGCGCTTACGGAAGATCTTATCTTTCGGCACTGAATCAAGACGAAGCTCGACCCCTACACGGTGCGCTTTGTGTGTTCCCGCTCAAGTCGTGGAGCCTCTTGAAGTGCCTCCTTGGCTCTTATGCAAGACCACTTGCGCTCTTCGAGTTTCCTCATGCTCTCTTTAGCCCAACGCCCGACGCTTTCAAATTCAGAGACGTGTAGTGTTTCCAACTGCTCAAGAGCTTGAGATCGAAGCTTCCGTGCCCGCTCGAATATGCATTGCTTGGGCCACATCAAGAGTCACCTTCCACACCGTCTCGCCAAACCCACTCATTGAGAACCGGGAGAAGTTCTACAATGTCAACGTCAAGGGGACGGAGACTATCCTCAAAGTCATCGATGAGGCATCTTCAGTGCAAACCCTGGCCTATACCTCTAGCTCATCCGTAATACACAACAGTTACACAGACCTTGTGGATACGACCGAGGACTTTCCGCTATTCTTTGAGCCCTACCAGAAGGTTTAATACTCAGATACAAAGGCTGTTGCCAAAGAGATGGCCTTGAAAGCTAACGGGAAGAATAGCTCGCGCACAGCGAGTATTCGACCCGTGTCCCTTTTCGGCGAAGGCGACGGGTTAATGTGGAGCAACCTCACGGAGCTTGGAAGGAAAAACATCATCATTGATCACGGTAACAATCTGTTCGACTTTACTTACGTCAGAAACAATCACAGGTACTCACCGCCGAAGCTCTCATTCAAGCAGCCCTGGGCGAGTCACGTCCGGATGACCCGAGAGTTGATGGGGAGGCGTTCGTGGTCACGAACGACGAGCATTGGAAATTTTGGCAATTTGCTTGTGCCCTTGCCCATGCGGCGGGCCACAGTGTCGACAGGTCCAAAGCTCAGGCATCTAGTCCCCATCAGAGCGAGAAAGTAGAGTAACTTTTTGAGGGATCAATCGACGTGGGTGGCGTCGTGGAGTGAGCGCTCTGTCAACAATGCTCACTATATTTCCTCAGCCCTTGGATCAATGTGTAGTCAGGCCCCCTGGCATTTTCTGGTCCCATAGGGTACCTACACGTGAAGCCACACGGTCGAGTATGTACTGTTGAGACAGATCTCTCGGAGAGTATCCCATGGTTTGCGTTTGATCTCATATTGCACCTATGCTTAGGGAAAGCGTTTGGTTGCATTGATCGTGAGACCGACGTGCACGGCTTTCTAGGCTACATGCGTACAGCCATGGTAGCGCAATAGATAATGCCAATGCTTCTGGAGAGCAAGAATACCCTGCAGTACCTTGGGAAGCGCCGCCTTGTTCGCGCATGGCTCACGCTGTTCCCTCATCCCAGCCGAGACACTAGAATTGGAAGATTTATGAAGGCGGGTAGTGCCGTACTTCTATGTTACAGAGCGCAGCTGACGTCTCAGGAAATACAAAAGCATTAAGTAAGAGTCCTGAAGCTGCTTTCTCGGTGAACAGGATGATAGACTCTTTTCTCCAGCGGGGCCTCACAAAGGAACAAGCGCTTACAGAAATGTCGGTTGTACTGGCTTTCAACGCCGGGAATCCCACGAGCGTTGTACAGGCGATCATCTTCTGCATCATGACTCACTCGGTGGCATATAGGAAACTGCAAACCGAGATCGATCAGCATCTTGTAGTAACAGGGAACGTCAACCTCATCCTGAGACTGAAGCTAGGAAACTGCCTTATCTGCAAGCATGCATATCTGAAGGTCTACGTAGATATCTACTAGAGATGCGACTACGCGAGCGGATGGTTCCACCAGAGGGCGACAGTGTGGCCATGCATTGCCTGGCTACCACATGGCTTACATGGAAAGGAACAAATTTGTGTTTGAGGTGATGTTGACATCTGTCAATTTGGTGAATGACATGAAGTATAAGCAGTTGTTCCGAAATTTTGGTGTTTCACTTGTCGATCCAGACAAACCTTGGGAACGTAGATCGCGTGGTTCATTCGTGCAGAAGAACTTTCATGTTCGGCTTGAGCACCGTAATACGCGCATCTAGTGAATTGGAGAGTCATGATCTACCCGAGATATTTTATCGCTATCCATGGGCTATGCACGAGCTCTTCTATCTTGTCCGGCCGCCTTGTGTGATCCTGAACATCATGTCTTTCTAGAGTCATTCCACGTAGTACCTTTCTACTCTCCGTTTCGTCGGCCTTGTGTCCGCAGTCCGGGCACAGACCTATGATATCGTGCTCGATACCTTCCTGGGCATGGGGGCAGCTGGCAGGAGACATTTGTCTTTCCATTGTAATTTTGGATATTGTTGCCGGGCCTAAGGGATACTCGTGGCCGCGGGCACGGATCCTAGTGATGACCAGGTTTTGGAGGCTTAGACTTCGAATCCAGAGGTTAGGTGTTACAATTGATGAAACTCGTCTCAGAGACTAATTTGCGAGTGTCACATTGTTGACGAGTGGTATGATTAGGGAGTAGTATACGGTGGTGTTCGAGGTTCTCGATCAACGAAAGATTCAGTTGCTTGATTCAACCGATGATCCGTGAATTTCGGTCCCCAACAGACTAAGATAGTGACGGACGTGATGGCGCAACGTACCTACTCCGTCATCTGCCTGACATTCAAGTTGATCCTTTTATTCCGCATCCACCCTTCCCATGCCTCATATTTCCCGTCTTCACATGGCCAATCCGCGAGATAATCGGGGCACGTCTCTTTCACCACCTTGGGCACGCCATGCCACGCATATCGTGCGTCACCACTCATATAGATCGCATCACCCGATCGCAGCCTCAAGAGTAAGTACTTCCTCTGGCCCGAGTCACTGCCATTGTTACCCTCGCTAGTCTCTTTTCCAAAGTCATTTGGCGAGATCATGAACAGCGCATCGCAACCAAAGCTCAGACTAACAAGGCCCTTATTCACCTCTTCAGACACGTCCCGATGCATCATCATTGTGTCTCCAGGGGTGTAGAAATTGACAATGGCGGCTTGCGCTAGCGTCTCAGGGAAGAGATTCTGCAGGAGGTTGGCGATGTCCGTTGGGAAATCTGGAGGTCGCTCGCCAGGATATACGCGATTTGTCCAGTCGTATTGGCCTCCTAGTGTGATCCAATGCAGCCGGCGCTCCATGACTTGTTTCATCGAGAGTGGTTTGTGTACTGTGGGGTCCTTAGGTTCGAATCGCGTGGGTGAGTCCGGGTCGTACGAGAAGAAGGAATCAGACAACGAAGGATACGGAACGTTGTAGTGAAGGTGCATGTTCGTCTGATGAGTTGGGTTGGATAGGTCGCGGTGTATGATTCTCGAGATAAGGGTCTTTTGGATTACTGGCGGTATCAAAGAAGGCACGATGAGGAGACCTTCGACTCGTCAGTATTCTTGTCAATCATCTCAGGACGTTCAGGCGAGTTACCCACCTGGTAAAAGTGAGTGGAAGTATATGGGGGCATCTTTTGTTATCTCCACTTGGATATCTTCGCTTTGCATGAAATCTCTGAAAGAGCGACCGAGCGTTTCAGCTGAGATCGAGCCAGCTTCACGGAAATCAGTTAGTCGTTCGGGTAAGGCCACATCGTCGATTTGACCACTGTTCTCGATCGCTTCGATTTCCGTTCTTGAGAAACCTTTCCAAATAGCCCTCAGCTTCTCTGACGGCTGTTCATGGGCGTCAAGGCCTGTGATATCCGCCGTCATGGCCGGCGTCGTTGAGTAGGTGATATCACCCCGGATGTGGCGGCTAAGAGCAACAAAGCGATCTGATTGATGAGTCCCCAGCTCTTGCAAGCAGTCCTCTCTCCTGTAGATATAAAACCCTTTTCCTTCTCGTTCCTTTCACACTGGTCGGAGTAGATGCACAAGTAGGGAAGTACGAACGTTGCTCGTCCAACTCAATCGAAGCTGATGAATGCAATACAAAGTACCAATGAAATCATCTACAAATATGTAGGTGATTCGCAATCGAGCAAGACCGATATGGCGATCCTACAGTGGCGTGTGGCGTGGTTGAGTGGGGCAAGATTTAGCGTTATCGATAAGACACCCCCTACCCTGACGGTTCGCCTCGTCTCGAACCAAACTTCCCGACTTCATTAAGCTTTTCCTCCATCAATGATCTTCACTTCCTTGCCTATTAGGCGGCGATCATCGCGTTTGATTTTGGGGGAACACGCATCATTGAAGCCACAACTTTCCGGGCCCCCTTTGATCTGGAGACAGGCACAGCCGACCTTCTCACGCCCACCTCAAACGGGGCTTTGTTGACGTGGACATCATGAAACAACATTGCTCTCGCTACCAGTCATGCAACCGTCTCCTCATACACTGGGCTTGGGAAAGTTCGAAAGGACTGTTCGTCAAAATGTTCCTATACGAGAAGCGTCGGCAGATCGTGCCACCAGCCACTTGCCTTGGCAACCTCCTTCGCCGTCCTGTCGCTGGACGCATTTGCCTTGGCTTACACTCTCGCCCTCTATTAGCAGTGAATTGGCACATGTTGGCTTGCGATTTCGCCCTAGTGGACATAAAAATTTGAATCAAAAGGTCTCATGACTATGTAACCACCTCCTCAGGGTAGCTAACAAAAACCCTGCGCTGGACACTTCTCAAGTGAGTCCAGAAAATGAAAGCACAGGAGCCATGGACACTGAAGAAAGGCCTTCAAGAGGGGCCTCCAAGGCTGTTTTTGCCTTGCTATTATCATCAGCGTTGGAAGCCCTCATCATACTTGTAGTCGTTCGTCCTATCTACATAACTCACATTGGGGTCCTATCGAAAGGACAGCAAGCAGGGTATATTGCGGGCATCACTGTAGCCGCTACAATCATCACGGCCTTTCTTAGCGGGGCCATCCAACAGCTACTCGCAAAGCGATTCGACGGGGAACTCGATGCCTGGCGGTACCAACCGCTCGAGTCGACTCTCAAGACACTCAACAGACGATGGAGAGCGATCATCAACGTCGACGACTTTCTTTCAAAGTTGAAAACGTTCTCAATACACGCCCGCTACTGGGTGACTGCACTAGTCACAACGGCACTCGTCACCGGTCTTAACCCCACGACTACCATACCTACCTTCACATATCAGCAAAGGGTCTACGATGGGCGAAGCACGCAAATGAGTACAAAGGGTAACTGCACCGAAGTCTTCAAGCTTCCACTTGATGACCCTAGCTGGCCATATTACTGGGATATTGGAAACAACAGTGTCTTCCTAGTCCAGACGAAACAAGGCGACTGTCCAACCCGTGACGCTCAGATAATGATGGGCAATATCAACTCTTTCGACGCTGATCTCTACGCCTATATGGATGCCGGTGTTGCAGTGCACAAGTCTGCAATGGGAGCACCTAGATCTATATATTCGCCGGAGAAAGCGTTTGCGCCGGATCTGGACCAGCTACTCGACAGCTACGGCAACAACGTCGTCTCTACACGTCAATGTTCTCGAGTCATGACACGCAATCCGATAGCATGCCACCCAGGAGGCGACATAGTCTGGGAGAAACCATACCTCAACGTCAGCTCCGATGACAGCGAATGCAGCGCTTGGCGCGAGTTCACGTCCGACACTTGGGAGCATTACAACAGTGGTGCTGCCGGCGTTATGCTGAAGACCATGTGTGCACACAGTGACATTGGACAAGGGACTATGGTCATTGGTGCTGAGGGCGGCTACGCGCACTGGCTAGCGGTCCAAATGGGCGACACATCCAACGCGCCGCCTGCGAAAGCCGGCTCGACGTACGTAGTCACCTGCAGTGTGGATGCACGCAATGTCTTTGAATACCGCGAGGTCGCCCTTTTGTTGCGCAACAGAGATGCATCGCAGACACGGTACATGCGATTCCTGAACGCAACTGGCGAATCATGTGAGGGTCCAGCCTTCACCCGAGACCTCATCGCAACGGCGGCATCGGCGAATTGGCAAGTGTTGCTCCAGAATGCAGGTGCAGATGGATGGTGGGATCTTGTGTGGGAAGCATCGAATAAGGCACATGGACCGAGATTGCCTCCCTATGGATTTTCGCAGTCGACCAACTCTGTTGAGGATGTCCTGGGTCTGGTCGCGGCCATGGTAACCGCACGCATGAACTCCTCAACCTGGCATACCGTCAACAGTACGGCTGACGTACTGGCAACCAGGGTTGGAAACGGCCAGCGGGAATCCATTGCATTCGCTGTCCCACCACTCCTTGTTATCTTCATTCTGCTAGGTTTGCTGATGGAGGCTTGGGGTAAACGGCGCCCTCCTGTTGATTCCACACATTTGAAACAGCTGATCTTTTTCAATGGCTGGAGAAGAAATAACGACGGAGCTCAAACAAAGAGCGATGTCTCCCCCGTTTCTCCGGTTTCTGGACAGTGGTCTGATCGAACGACCTGAATCTAGCTCCCGGAAAGAGATGATATGCAGGGAGAGGGGTAGAGGGGGAGAGGGCATCAAGTAAACGAAGGGGTAAGGAAGACTGTATAGGCCGCCAAGAGTCCCATCCGGTGTGGCCCCTCCCATCACTCATACTCGGTTGTTACTTTATCTTCTACCCAAACCATCGAGGAGGACATAGAGGAATTTTGTGCAGAGGCTTTCTTTGACCAGCTCTTGGAAATCCTTCTCCTCTTTCGCATTGTTTCACGCCATTCGAACACCATCTTCAGCGCAATCAAGCATATCTCTTGATACGAGGCACTCACCACTCGTCCGCTGAACTGATAGGGGATAGTTGAGAACGGAACTCGCGGGAGCCTAGTCGTCGGAGCGCTGTCAATGTGGAAGATGAGCGGTGACTTTGACGAACCATTTGGAAAAAAGGAGATGGGGACAAACTAGAAGCCCCCTAGAAGTGCCCAAAAACCTTCGTTTTTTTCACGATGCCTTTAGTCTTCCGTTCGGGTTCGCGAGGCGTCAACGAGTTGTGTAGCGAAAAAGATTTGACGGTGCCGGAATATAGATTTTCGCATCAAATTACCTAACGTTGAAGGTGTCGCTCTTCTCCTCGATGTAGCTCCGTGTCCAAAGAGTATTGTGTGAGTAATATCACTGTGAACCATCGAACAGCGAGCCATGCTTTTTGTGCCCCTTATCCAATGACGTCGAGGACGATCTTGGACAGCTCGTTTGCGCCATTTCTCCAGAAATGCCTCACCCAGCCGACACACGTGCGAAGATCTTCAGATTTTTGCGGCACAGTCGCCTTGCAAAATATTCTCCCAGCGAGCGCCCATATATATACAAGCTGGCCCGAAGAGAGAGAGGCAGAGTGCCTGTCTCCGGCTCGAGAAGAAATGGCCCGACGTTCGAGCCCACCCCTTTCTGGATCCACCCACCCAACTAGGCCTAGTGCAGATCCACACATGTCAAAGCCCCTGTTCCCGCAGTGCAGGACCAGGCCGGGGCGGTGAAGCTCCGACATCCCAAACACGCAGCCACCACCGCAAACTCACGATACATCCCAAAAGAGAAGTCATATGGAACGTCCATCACGCCCTGATCCCTGGCAAGGCAGCCTCCTAAAGGGATTACCCCTCTCCGCGGCGCGCGCATCTTCAGGGCAGCCAACTAGCACCGCAAGCCTGAAGCTGGCATTGGAGTCGGACTCGTTTCCCGTGCCGAGCGCTCTATCTTTTCCTATTCCCACCTCGTCATCGAATACGGGAGAGCAGGAGAAAGTTTGCGGTAAGCCAGAGCTAAAAAGCGCGCGCAAATTCGATTACCTGCCCTCAACACGTAAAAGAACGGAAGTAGGGTGCACGCGACCGCCCTTGCCGACGGCCGGGAGCGAGAAAAGGGTTGTTGGTGTAACGGTGGATCTGCGTTCCAAGACGAGGCGCGTGTGTTTGGTGGTTTCTGCGTGTGTGGAGTGTGTGATGAGTGAGGAGAAGAGCGTTGCTTTTTCAAAAAATAAAGGTAATTTTAAAATTCCAAACACCAGCCCTCTCCACTTCTTTCTTCCCTCCATCCCTCTCTCTTCTCGAATGTCTTATTCTTGTCGCCTGTTTTTTGTTCGAGTTGTTGTCGTCGCCAACACCATCGCCGCCGCCGCCGCCGTCATCCTCCCAGCGTCCCATTGGTTGCCGCGCTACGAACGTGACAGATCAGCTGGACTCGAGCGGTTGAGGTTATGTGCATATTTGCGCAATTGAACAGTTTGAAGACCAGAAGCGATTTCTGGTGATAAGGGGGGCTGCAAAGGAGGCTGCAAAGGAGCCTGTTTGAAGTTGAAGGAAGGATCGCCGATTACCGGGCTCTTGCTGGTTAGAGAGGTTCCGGCTTCGTCCAGCCGCAACCCATTCGGACCGAAGACTCTCTACAACGCCGTCTGTGAACTGCATTCCCTCGGCTGCTTCCGAGCCTGCTTCGATTCCTCTAAGCTTCCGGCGTCGCATCGAATATTCCCCTTGCGCCAATCCCTTCGTTCGAGCGGAGATGTGCTCCATCCTGTACACCATTCACAGCTGCAACCACTGGGTCCCGCAGCCCCAACCCGGCAATGGCCCAATACTACGGATATGCCAGAAAGCCGAGCAGCATCGGTTAGGCGGCCCGTGCCCGGAGGCTGAGAGAGAGCATACCGTGGTCCATAGAAGTCAAGGCATGTGCGATCACTGTCTGTGGAAGAAGGTCAGCAAATAAAGGGGCATGTTCACTCTACAGAGGATCAAGACATGTGCCAAGAAGATATGGCAAGGGAGTTGGTTTCATGGCGGTTCCAGTTTTGAACGGCACGTAATCGTAATAGGCAGTGGAGGACAGATCAAGAGTGAAATCAGGTGGCCGAATACACCGTTTTGAGCAGTTGTGCTGGCACAACGAGGGCACATTGATGGCGAACGCCTACTCGCGATTCGTGACTACCCCCAGTCGAAGGGGCGGCTTCCTTCGCGAAGAGGAAAGAGGGACGTAAGGGCAGGGCAAGCGAACGAATAGGCCAGGGGTTCCCGCGAGGAAGAACAGAATGATCTTCAACCGGCAACACAAGTATTGGGCGCCTCGGCGCTACTTATAATCACTCTCTTTGGATATCGGGATGGTTTGAGGCATAAAACAGATACCCGGCGTTTGGGGAGGACTACTAATGGCAATGTACTTGATATGTAACACAAGTCTGTTCGATTGTAATCATGATATGGTCTACACTATGCTGGATATGTGTGGTAATGCTATAATGCTAATACATGTATGTTCATCAATCTACACCTTCCTCAGCACCCATCAAGCCTCCAGCCAGACCTTTCATACGCCGTCCAAGCAGATCATCCTCACTCGCAAGGCTGACTAAACTCTTCCTCCGACCCTTGCCCTTGCCGCGTCCACGACCCCGGCCATTCAGTTCTTCGCCTTGCCGTTTCCTGTACTTGCCTTCTACGTCTCCCACAGCCTGCTCGACTTTCGGAGGACTTACTTTCCCTTTGCCTTTCGACAGAACAGTCATCTCAAGTGGCCTGTCCTCCTCGGCCGAGGATGCGGTCCCAGAGCGGTTATGGTGGCGGCGACCTCGAGTAGAAAGCCCGTCGACAGCTTCGGCCAATCCTAGCGTAGCCCTAGACCCGAAGTAATCACTCCGCTCCCTTCCCTGGTGTCTATCGGCGTCATATGTCCTCATGGGTGTTGCAGCCCCGCTTGCCAGCACTTCTCTCTCGTGCGCTTCAAAAGCTTCGTTCATCCATCGCCCACACCTGCGGATATACTTCCATCCCTCGGGGAAGACGGACACAAATTGAAGAAATCCATGGCTTATCCCAGGAATGAGTTCCACGTTCACCCACTCCTCCTCCCTGAACTCTCTTCTCGCCCAGTCAAGGCCCATCTCTCTTCCCGTCACCCATTCTGCGCGTTTTGCCTGTCGGAGCCGACCAGCGAAGATGACTGTGTCGTCTACGAGCGGGTCGCGCTCTCCAGTGAGCATCCATGTGCGAGGGAATTTGGCGAGGAGGGATTCTGGCGCCAGCAGTGGAGAGAGTAGGAAGTCGGTGCTGAAGTCTGGACGGTTATGTGGCCCGACATAGAGGATGATCATTGCACGCATCATCTCAGGCGTCAAGATGCGGTCGTTGAAGTAGGATATCATACTGGACATTGCGAGCCGGGTTCTAATAGCATTCGGAGGAGCGGCTGGGGCCGGCGTTGCGGGTGCGACTGTCTTGGGAGCCATAGCGTCTGGTGTCTGGACGATGTGACTGGACACTACGCTGTGTAGGTTCGTGAACGTGCTGACTGGAGGTATGAATCTGCTGTTGAGACCCGTATGTGCGGCGCCCAGATGTATGGCCGTCTGTGGAGACGTGAGGACCCGTTCGCTTGTGGGCTTAGGCGCTGAGGAGTCTCGTGTTGGCGGCTTTGCAGGGCTTTCCTCATCGCTGTCCGAGTGCTCTGAAGCTCCAGGCGTATTCGGCGCAAGATGCCGATAGTCATCGCTCTTGTGCCGTAGAATGGATTTGTTCTGCTTTCGGTTGCGCCGCTCACGGATGAGAGACATCTGCTCGTCTGACATCCAATTCCCAATGTTCATGTCTAGCGCAGGGTAGATGAGGACGACACCGACTGGCGGCGGCAGCTCGCGTTCGCCTTGCCACCTCCTTGTCTCCGTTGACGCGGTCTGCAGGATCATGAGCACCATGCCTACAGCCAGATTCCCGCCCGCAGAATCGCCTGAGACCACCATCTTCGGAACGCACTCGCCTGAGAGGCCCATGCATCGCCCTTTTGTCGTTATGATGGTGTGGTATACGTCGTAACACTCGTTTAGCGCGTACGGGTAGGGCCATTCGGGTGCCTTCCTGTAATCCAAACTCAGTATGGGGAGTCCAGTCCTGGCGGCCCAGCCCATTAGCTTGTCATCGTGATTCCGCGGATCCATTGCAACGAAGCCGCCACCAGGCACATCCATAATCACTTTCTCCTGAGTCTTGAGCGCGGAGAGAGGCCCGTTGAAGTACAACCAGCCTATCACCGGCTCTGTGTACGAGCTCTCTTTAGGTCGTGGTATGCGGATCTTGCGGGGTGGATACCACATGAGTCGGGGCCTCATCAGGGTCGTGAGTGCTGACAGGTACGGTGTTGTGCCCTTATTCCAGCTCACCCGCAGATGATCCACGGTCAAAGTGCCTCTGATCTTGCGCACTTTCTCGTCCGCTTGCTCGGCGCATATCATGTAATAGACGCTGAAGACAATGGAGCAGAAATCCCGCAGGCCTTTGTTCCTGATGCGCATCGCCGACCAGAAACCTGCATCCAGCGCGGTGGTGACCCATGTTGCGCGAAAGTACGATCGGGAGTAGAGGTTCGCGAGCGGCTCAGGGCATTCGAGCCCGACAAGTTTGCCAAAGTTGCGGGCTGCATAGAGGTAGAGGAGCGTTATAACGACGGTTTGCCAGGTGGTGAGCTTCGTGGAGAGGAGCGAGGAGACGCGTCGGAGGATTGGCGGGCCATGGCGGTCGCCTCTGCGGCTCTGTCAGCGCATTGAGGGTCTCATCGTTGTGGCAGTTTGGCCTACCTGTGGAGGTAGAAGGACCAGAAGGATACTACTGCCAGCACCTGTATCTTCCTGAACTGTACCGACGGTCTCCCCAGCACATGATCTATCATGATCACAGCGAGCTCCCTTGTCTGCCACCGGCTATCCTAGCTTTCAATCCTATCCCAATGATGGTTTCCGTAACCTGATCAAGGGTGTAGATGCGCCATGAAGCGCCCTGGGGAGAGACGGCGTAAAACACTGTGCAGCAAAGCAAACAATTCACGCAGCAAGGGAAGAGAAAGGAAAAGGACCCAGGCAACTCAGCCGTGGCCATCCATGGCGCCGGTTACGGTCAAGGTCGAGGCCTTGTTCCGTGAGGGCTGTGACTGGCAGGCGTAGCGGCATGTGACGCGTGATGTCGATGAAGGATGGGGCCGTGGCCGTGGCCGAAGACATGTGAAAGGCGGTCATCGGCTCTCGGCTCTGTTCGCTTTGACGCGCATGGCTTGGCGCGCCACTGTGGCTAGTGCGCCGACCCTGGGCTGCTGACCACGAGCGCGCGCGATCGCGGCTTCCTCTCCGAGCACCTCCGCAATCCTCTCCCGGTGCAGACGTGACGATTCCATAGGCGATTGGACGCATCCTTCTCCCTGACATGTCATCACACCATGTCCGACGGAAACGTGCCGTCGAAGGCACTCCTGGACCGCCTAGACACCTTCTTCGACCCCTCCCGGCCCCGCGAAGCCTACGATGACGCCGCAATCGACGAGATCGCGAACCTTCTCCAACGCTGCGGCGACATAGCTAGCCGATGCCCCCGAACTTATATCATACTGCGCACCATCGGAGAAGTGAAGCTTGTCGAGCCGCTCCTAGACAAAGGGTTTAGCGACCAATGGTTTCCGGTCGAGCAGCAGCAGCTCCCGCAATTCCTTCCTCCGAGCACCAAAGTCAAAATAGTCGAGACCCAAGGTCTTGTACTCACAAAATCGCTGGATCTGGAAAAAGGAAGACATCGCCACTTTGCCCCGGGCGAACCCTTGCCATTCGATATCCTTGGTCGTCTGGGTGCTGGCGGAAATGGCCAGGTCGATCGCATCATCAGCAGGACGAGCTTTCGCGAATATGCTCTCAAACGAATACGGAGACGAGCGGCATTTGGAAAAGACTCCAAGGAGGCGCTGAAGAGATTCATGAGCGAGACCAGGATCATACGGAATCTCAAGCACAGGCACATCGTCGAGTATATTGGCAGCTACACAGACAAGACGTACCTTGGCCTAGTGATGTCGCCGGTCGCCGACATGGATTTTGCAGCTTTCATGGAGCGAACTGCATCCACGGTGCAGATGGCAACGGCACAGAGTTCTGACTTGTCCGCCGTCACGATGCACAACCGGAGCCTCGCCGTCGAATTGTCTTCCACCTTGCGCACGTATTTCGGTTGTCTGGCTGCTTCACTTGCGTACCTGCATGATCAATCCGTTCGACACAAGGACATCAAACCCCAGAACATCCTGGTCCATAAAGGCAATGTTCTGTTGACCGATTTCGGACTGTCGAGAGATTTTGCGGACGACGTCGGAAGCACTACATCTGGAATCACGCCGAGTACCCCACGATACAGTCCTCCCGAGGTGGCTGCATATGAGGCCCGCAATACTTCAGCCGATATATACTCCCTAGGTTGTGTCTTCCTCGAGATGGTTGCCACGCTAAAGGGTCTGGATATAAAGTGGATCAAAAAGTACTATGAGGATCACTTTACGAAATCGCCCCATTTCCACGCCAACCCAGAAGCGACCTCTCAGCTTCTAGCTGAATGGGAGAATGCTTGGACTCCCGTGGATCAAAATCCGCTGGAATGGATTCGAGATATGATGCGCCCCGATCGGCTTTCACGGCCTACCGCGGCGAGCATTCTCGAGAGTATAACAAACTCCGATGAGACAGGCTGTGCGCCGACCTTCTTCTGCGGTATCTGCTG
The DNA here is from genome assembly GCA_019022785.1 of Pseudomonodictys pantanalensis. NCBI lineage: Eukaryota > Fungi > Ascomycota > Dothideomycetes > Pleosporales > Parabambusicolaceae > Pseudomonodictys > Pseudomonodictys pantanalensis. The sequence goes on from JAFHBV010000109.1 coordinate 60,369, forward strand.
CGTACCAGGCGAGCAGACCGATTCAGAGGACAGTCTGGCTGACGAGTTATCCGAGCTATCTTCAGACGAACAGCCAAACCTTAGATCACTAGCAATTAATTTGGCGGAACAAACGAAGACTTTATCCCCATCCGTATCTCTAGTTTCTCCGTCGATTCTATTCAATGCTCCTCAAACCGCTGGCCAAGAAGACTTCTCGAAGGATTCCACATCAAGCGAAGGCACCAAAACAATCACGCGCAACAAAGAGAAACAAGTCCCAGATCAGGGAACTCCAGTAGACAACATTCATACAGCTGCAGCAATGCCTCTCGAGCGGAAAGGTCTAGTTGTGGGAGAACTGGAACCAGCGCGGGGCTCAGCTATCCGAGAGAGTTTGCAAAATGAGGACTTAAATCAAGGGAGTAAGTCAAACGTCAAAAGGCATACCTCTAGACTCTCGCGACCGCGGCTCCAAGCCGACGAGGCGATGGGCATAGGTGACATGCGAGAGCTCCGAGATCTGTCCCTGGATCGATACCGTCTTGCTCGGTCTCCTCCGGACGCCGACGGCCCAATTGAGATTATAGAAGAAAACCTTCTTCCGTCCGCCACAGATGATCCCATACTAGTTCAAATTACTGGTAAAGGATTTTCCCGCGAAAAAGCTTTGGCCGCGCTCGAGAAGTTCGACTACGACTACCACAAGGTAAGAGATAGAAGCTGAAGCCTTCAGTGCGATGATCTGCTGACACGTATGCAGACAATCGAGTATCTAAGCCAAGCCAGACCTCCTATTCGAGGAATCCTCAAATCCCCGAGCGTTTCCATGGAGTCTTTCAATACCGAGCGCCGAATTAATAAGGACAACATGGTGCTGCATTTCCCACTGGCAGCTTCCGCCAAGCCGCCGCCCAACAAAGTGCACCGGTCTAGAACTCTAGGCGATGACTCCGAATGGAAAAGGCAAAGTCAGGAATCGATCGAATCAGGGCAGGCTGGAAGCCTTACGCAACGTTCAGCAACAGGTGGGAAACTTCACTTCCCGAAGGTCGGGAGCCACAATTCGCCTAATATGGATTGGGATTATCGTATTCCTCCGCCAAGCCCTCCATTCTCAGATCCTTTTTAGGGTCACAGCTCCACGCGCACTCTTCACTACGATTTTGACCCTTCCACACAAATCGAACCGGGCGAGTTGGCAGCCCTCGCGGAAATACGGGCGAAAGAGGTCGCGACGGCTTCGTTTCGGAGTTCTTCGAGCCGCCACGATTCTAGATCGCAGGCTGGATTCCAATTTCAAAATCCAAAGTCCGGGAGGGCTATCGGTGGGGTTTCCAAGCCTCCCAGTTATGGACCACCGGAGGAGCTATCAGCACAGACTGCTAGGCTTGTGAAAGAGGCTGCGACAGCTTCGCTCCGCAGCATTTTCTCAAAACGCCATGATGTCAAGTCCTAGGGGAGGATGTGCCCTTACGAGAGTGCGACTGAGATTGCGATACCCACGGATGCCAAGCTCTTAGCCTACACGGTAGCCACCGTCTCGCTGTGGATGCCGTGTACAAAGGAGTCTAGCATGTAAATATCCTTCGGTTGGATCTTCACGCAAAACAGCAACGAACATTTTCAGGGTTGGAGCAACGACATAGACAATGATGCCAGAGAAGGGAACGGCTTGCGGAAAATGCCATTTTCATCTCTGGAGCCAGTTTCGCCTATGATGCTGGCCAAGATGAGGAGGTTCGGGAGGTTTCTGCATTACAGCCCTGCAGCTGGTGCTTCGGTTTCGACGTCTGACAGGACACCAGTAGTCTGAATCGTCGCAGTAGGTACTCCTGGTTGGACTCATAGACTGTAAGAGCCACCTCGGCTAGTTGACGCGTTCCATCAGGCGTGGAATTCTGCGGTATATTCTGACAATATGCGAGGTAGGAAGTAGTACACCCTGCGCGGCTTCTGGCTTCTGTACTTCATATGAAGAATTGGATTGCAGAAGTGAGCAAACAGGATACTGGATAGAACCAAAGAATTCGCTTTGAGACAATTTTGTCACTTGATTTGGCGACCCCTGGCCCCTTAAAAGTGCTGGCGATTTTCATAGATGCATACAGCTCGTGAGTGATATCTCAAGTTTCATTGGGTAGTGGCGCAGGCGACTGGGGCCCAGGACTGCGGTCGCAGCCACTGAATGGCTAAGTTCGATCGTATTAGCTGAGCCAATGAACCCTGCCCTTCCAATAGACCCAAGCGTTTGTCTCATGCACTATCCACTGTCGGTTTTGCGCGCTCGTTATTATGTGGCAGATAGTCCTCTATTATATTCAGGGTGGGAAACCTGTCTCTCCTCCGCCGACATTGAAAGAGGGCGTGAAACAAACATGAAGGGTCTCAAAACTCGACAAAAAGATGTTATTGCTTCATTATCGAAACGCCTTACGGGCCCACAGCCCACAGTTGGCCTCGCAAAAAAAAGCCTACCCACATCCATCTTGCTCTGTCATGCCTTTGCGCCCGCCATAGACACCGCCATCTAGGATCCACTGCTCGTTGTCTTCGGTGTCGTCTTGTACTCTTCTCCAAGTCTGCTTTCGCTCGTCTCCCTTCTCCTTTCCCCTGTCTTCCATGTCGATGGTGGGTCGTATCAAGCCACCCAGCAATGGGTTCCTACTGAACGCTCCGGCTCCGCTTGATATGGCCCCACGATCCACGTTCTCGAACGGTTCCGGTGGCTCCTCGTCGCTTCCCGGTGTTGCGGGCCGTTCAACAGCAGCCATGCGCCTCACGATCTTGCCACCCACAAGATCGATGCTTGCAACGACCTTCCTCTTTTCGTACTCTGGGCGAGCATTCCATTCTTGCTCTCTCAGCGCCTTCTGCTGGCGCTTGAGCTGCATCGCTCGCTCCTGTGGACTCGCCCACATGCTCAAGCCCGCAGTGGTGGTCTCGAAGTCTGCGGCTTCGTCGTGCACTTGGGTTCGGCGAGCGTTTTGGGCTTGGAATGCAAGGAGTTTATCGCGATGTTGCTTTGCTTTCGCCAGCTTCTCGTTCTCTGATTCCGCGTCCGACGCTGGATTCGAGGATAGGGGAGTTGTAGATCGGGGAGTGGAAAAGGGCCGTGGCGCCATAGACACATCAGCGCGCTTGTGCGAGGCGTTATTGGCCGCCTGTTTCTCCTTTCCGCGCTCCTCTCGCAGTACTTTGACCATGGACTGGATCTCACTCGAGGACAGAAGCGGAGCGTTACAGAATGTACAAGGGCCAATTCCTTCCTTGACGCATATGATCTTTCCGCAACTCATGCAGTTCGGCGCCGCCTCCAGCAGCGGGTGCCGAGTCGCCATACAGTTGCATCGTCGCTTACTGTTGTCTTGGCCTCCAGACAACGATGGGTTTGTTTGGATCTCAAGCGCTCGTATTGCTGATTCCAGGTCGTTCAACGCGGTGGATGCCCCATGCATTGGGGTCCCACCCGCGACACTCACCTTTGCTTTGGGTTTGGGGGACGAATTTCGCGACTTGGAATCCGATATTAGCTGACCATGTGCAGATGGTGGCAACTTCGGCTGTTGATTCAGACGTGCTGGTGAAATGCCTCTTGACTTTGGTGTAGACGTCCCCGAGGATGTGGTAGGCAATTGGAGAGCATCTGGTTGGTCTGAAAGAGCGGGCGCATTCGCTTTCGAGCCTTTGGTCTTCGAAGTTGCAGCCATGTAATCTTCTTCATCCTTCTTCAGGTATGCTCCAGCCGTGTTGCCATAGTTCTCTGGCTGGCGGGGTGCCGGAAGTCTGCCCAAACCCTGCTTCTTTTTGTTACGAGGCTTTGACCTGGGTACCTCCGAAAGATCAGCTGGTCCATTGGCCTGGGCAGAACTTTCAGAAGCCTTTTGTTTCCTCCGGTGGTTGAATGCCGTTATGAACTCCAAGGCTGGAGGACTATCACCAAGTAGATTCTGGAGGTGGTCCGCTGCTTCCTTAGTGGGAAGTGTCTCGGTGTAAGTGACGATTTGCTTCAGCGACTCTTCGTCGAGAGGGAGCAGCTTCGATAGTTGGGGCAGTGCCCAGGTCGATAAGTCCATCTTCTTGTCGTAATTTGAGGTCGAAGTTGTGGGTTGAAAGTGGCAGTCGCGCTGATTCATTGACTCTTAGTGTGACCCAGCCACATGTGGCGCTAGTGGCGGTGCGTTCCGGTGTAAATTCACGCGTCAGGCGTGCGGAACGCAGCACAACGAAGGAGCTCTCCAAAACCACTCAAATTGCCGACCATGACCACCGAAGTCGCTCTGGAGACCACAGTTGTGAGCATAACACACGCGCAAGTGGAAAAGATGCTAACAAACGGTGCAGGGCAATATCACCGTCGAACTTTACAATGACCACGCTCCAAAGACGTGCAAGAACTTCTCTACGCTCGCCCAGCGCAGCTACTTCAACGGCCTCATCTTTCACCGTATCATACCGAATTTCATGATACAGGGTGGTGATCCCACCGGCACAGGACGAGGCGGAGAGTCCATCTACGGCGAGAAGTTCGAGGACGAGATATCGCCCGCTTTGAAACACACTGGGGCTGGCATTCTCAGCATGGCCAACTCGGGGCCGAACACGAATGGATCACAATTCTTCATCACGTTGGCGCCGACGCCATGGCTGGATGGGAAGCACACAATCTTTGGCAGGGTGAAGAGCGGCATGCAGGTGGTGAAGAAGCTTGGCTTGGTCAAGACCGACAGGGAGGATCGGCCTGTGGAAGAGGTCAAGATCACCAGAGCATATATTGTGGAGAAGAACGACTTTGTGTGAGAAGGCTGTTGGAGTCTGGTCAAAAGAACAAAGTGCAACATCTTTTAGGACGATGAATGGGTAGACCCGCTACCGTCAGCTGTAAGTCCAGCCACAAAACGTAACGATATCAAAATGGTACTAAAAGGAGCTAAACAGAGTACAGCCGCCCGTTCGGATGAATCAACACCTTGGTGTAGCCCTCGATCCTCTTGTCAAATTTCTCGTACGCTTCAGGCGCCTCGTCGATGTTGATTTCGTGGGATACTACAAAACTTGGCCTCGCTCTTCCCGCCACGATCAGGTCACGCAGATACCGATTGTATGCCTTGACATTGCACTGTCCGGTACCCAATGAGAGACCCTATTGTGTTTAGCGGCGCGCAATAGATGCATCGAGTTTAGTAGACTTACTTTCTCAAACAATTTGCCAAAGGATATCAGTATCTGCCCCTTCTTGCTCTGCTCGTCTGGCGCTCCTGGGTCCGCTGGCACATAAAGCCCTGGAATACCCAGGCCGCCGGTCGGTCGAGTGACCATGATCAACTGGTCTAAGACAATATTCGGCTTTTCTTTGTTCCCCGAAGAGTCGACCGCTTGGTACCCTACAGCGTCTACGGCTCGATCGACCATCCCGTCATTCAATTGAATGATCTGCTCTACAGGATCGCTCTTTTTGAAATCGATGGGGATGCATCCGATCTTCTTTGCCGCCACGAGACGTTCTGGGACCGTGTCGACGACGAATACTTTACTCGCTCCTCGAATGATACCACTATATGCTGCCATCAAGCCAACAGGGCCTGTAAAAAGTCAACACTGGAGCGTATCAACGTTGGCTACTCACCTGCTCCAAAAACCGCGACGCTATCACCTGGCCGGAATCCTGCAAGCGACAATCCGTGCCAGCCGGTCGGAAAGATGTCGGCCAGCAATGCGAAGTCTGCCTCATGTTCAGTTCCCTTTGGCAGCTTCAGCGCGTTGAAGTCGGCGTACGGAACCCGCAGATACTGTGCCTGGCCACCTTGGTACCTGTCCACATGTCAGAGAAGCATCTGACTGAGGATTAGGCTTCACTACGGTCCCATGCTCACGTATCCGTAGGCACCTCCAGCAAATCCGGGATTGACGCTGCGCAAATATTAGAGTTTCCTTAACCAATGGCCAAGTGCTTACCCTGTGCAGAAGGCTGTGCGTCCTTCTTCGCAGTTACGGCACCTTCCATCAGCAACATTGAAAGGCAGTACGATCCGATCGCCCTTTTCGAGTAATGTCACGCCAGGTCCCGTCTCGATCACTATCCCCATGTTTTCGTGGCCAAAGACGAGTCCAGCTTCGGCGGCAGTCCGCCCCTGGTACATGTGAAGATCCGATCCACAAATCGCTAATATCATGTCAGTGACCGTAAAACTCCGCAGGGGGCGTTTTCTATTCGACTAACTGAATCAAGAGAATGAGGCAAGTGTAGACAATTATGACCAGTCGCCGCTTCCCTTGCCAGTGACAGAAGGTTGTAGACTGGAAAACACGATGGGAGTATCCAAAGGAGCTCATACCAGCCGTTGTCACTTTGATTACTGCGTCATCTGGATGTTGGATCTTGGGTACCTCTACATCTTTGACCGACACTTTGAACGGCCCTTCGTAGTGTACCGCCTTCATCTTCTCCGGTTTATTTACATTCGTACCCTCCGTTGTATTCCCAGGGTCGTGTCGAGGGTTTAGTAAGGGAACAATGCCGTCGTCTTGGGGGTTTCTTATAGACATCTTGTCACGTATGGGTCGTCAGGGATTTCTGACGATACAATCCCAAACTCAAGACAATTGTTTTCAATATGCAGACCTGGGCATCATCTGTTTAATAGTATAATAGCGGCTGAACGGAACCTAAGGAACGTAATCGTCATTATGAGGGGCGTTCGTCGATCTTTGTGGGGTGCAGCTTGCTGATTCCAAAGACTTGCACGGGCTCGGAAGCATCGAAATGATGACATCGGAAGTTCAAGACCCCTCTTTGTAAACAGGGTTTGCTGGTGGAGCTGACAGCGGCTCCGATGAATGCGTACAAGCAGCCCATGCCCCTCGCCAACTGCAGCCTAGCCGAGCGGGGCCTTCACACAGCTCTAGCTCAACAGCTGCACCTAGGCAGCCCAACTACCAAGAACAGATCCGACCTCCGCCGCGACAATGTCACCCAAAGCATCTTCAGACCCGATCGTCTTCTTTCCACCAGACAGACCCAATGTTGACCGGCCCTCCGTCATCACCTACGGTACGATCGAGTCCGATGCCGCCAACAACTGGACAACGAGCCTTGTGGACTCTCTCGCCGGTCTACCTATCGCGGTATTGAATCCCCGCTGCAATGATTGGGATTCGACTTGGAAGGAAGACATCAAATTCGCACCATTCAAAAAGCAGGTTGAGTGGGAAATGGATCACGCCGCCGTTGCTGATGTGGTTGTATTTTACTTCAAGCCTGGTACGCAAACGCCGATAACATTGCTGGAGCTCGGTATGTACGCAGGCTTGTATGCGAAGAAGTGTGTAGTATGTTGTCCCGAGGGATTTTATAAGAAAGGGAATGTAGATATTGTGTGCGGACGTTTTGGCATCGAGCTTGTCGATGGGCTTGGTGGACTAGAGAAGGCTGTGAGAGCAAGGCTAGAGGTCCTGCTGAAGGGAAACTCGTGGAAGTAGCGACAAGAAGTACGTACTTATGACCGCTCTGATGGATCTCAGAGCTACCTTACCATAGGATATAGAGGTCGCATAGCTAACACAATGCTAAAAGCTAGGACCTTGATCCGCATGGAGGATACTAAGTACCTGCGCATCCACCCCTGTTCGCTGACTGATATGGGTCGTGGGGCTGCAATCTACTCATGGTAACTGCGAACAATATACCGAGACGCGACGCGCCAATATCTATCAACTACCGCACTCTAGTATATGAAGGACTCCCACTTCGGGCTCCTTGCTTCGTTCTTGATCTCTTTCCTCCATCAATTATTAGGACGCGCCACGCGCTTTTACCCGGATCATGGGCCTTAAAGCGAATGAATATCTGCCAGCGTACACAATTCTCAAAAGTAGACTTGCATCGCAATTTTATTGTTATTTTCTCTTTCATCCTGCCAAATGGGTGCTAATAGCGACCTGGACCTCAACAATTACGAGAAATAATGGCAGTCTTCAACCATCTGACGGCGGTGATACTTATCATCTGCTGTGTAATACAACACGCCATCAGCCTCGCGCCGTCCGACACCATTCAAGACGCCGATTTGGGGCAATCTGGCTACGTTGGAGGAGACCACAACATCACGCCCGAGACCGCCTCGCAGTTCAAGCAGCTATGGAACGTCACTTTCAAAGCAGATGAGAAGGTGATTCAACCAGCCAGTGATGTTGTTGAACACCGCTGATACGCTTCAGCACTATGCGAAGCCACTCGTCTACACGCTATCGAGCAGTGGTCGTCAGGTCATCTTTACAGCTTCGACGGAAAACATAATTCGCACAATCGATGCAGCAACAGGCAAAATCATCAATGAACGGCAAATCTCACCGCCTTGGCCTATGGGCGCCGCAAATTGTGAGGCAGTGAGCAAGAACATGGGGATCATGGGGACGCCAATCATATATGCGGACTACGACGTGGCCTTCCTCATGGTTAAATCTTACATTGAGTGAGTCTACCAAATCCTAGTCATGCGGAAGTAACCTCTAGACTGGATACAGAGGGGGAAACTCGGCAGGCCACCCAAGCCGAGAGACGCTCTATACTGAAATCGGGCTCTTAAGAAGGCTGTGATACCAGCCATCTACAGCTCACTCAGTAGTACCATCTGGAGTCTCACTGATATTCTTAAGGGATTATCGTGTCCCAGGCGGTGCAAATCCACCCCTGAACGGAGTCTACTACTTTTACGCCGTGTATCTTGATACACTGTTGGACGTCTACAAGGTAACGCCCCCGTACAACTGCTCCTATACTCTGTGCTGATACCAGCAGTTTCCTGTATTCATCGATGGTAAACTGCGGTCCAGCTTCAATGTCGGACATTTCTAATTGCCATACAGATCTACCAGCCGATAACGACGCCCGCAGAATCTTCCTCGGAGGTCTACTTATGCAGCGTCCCTCACTAACCATGGTCGGCCCCATGGTATATGCTGGGTTTGGGGGCAGCTGTGATGCATTCAATTATACTGGAACGCTGGTCGCAATCAACGTCGAAACCGCATGGATCAATCGCTGGGTGACGCAAGCAGGGCCCAACTCCCTATACTCGAATGACTGGAGCCTCTTCCACGGCGGTGGCGCTGGGGGTATCTCACAAGCCGGAATGGGTATTGCATCGGACGGACAGGACATCTACTTCTCGGTCGACAGCAGTGCTGGTTCCGTTGATCCTACATTGAACGGTACTGTTGCTCCGGTTTCTGGCAAAAGTCACATTGACATCATCTCTGAATCCGCGGTGCGAATCTCACTTAATGATTCAGGCGTCCAGTTGATGGATTGGTTTCGACCCTTTGACTCTCAGGCCAATCAAGCAATGGACATCGAAAGTGGAGGGTTTTCTCTGCTTGATAATACCACGTTCAAGACGGCAGCGGTGCAGAAGATGGGCGTCGCAGTAGGCAAAAGGAATAGGATATACGTTGTGGACCTGGACAATCTAGGTGGGTACCGACGAGGGAAGAATGCTACGGATGGCGTTCTACAGACCATCCCCCTCGGCGGCACAATATCAGGCGGTATCGGTTCGTACCCGCTCGAAGGTGGCTATATATATGCGAATGCGGCCAATGCACCACTTGTCGCATACCGCTTCACTGGAGCGAACTCTTCGACACAACCGCTGCTTACCTTGGCTGGCAAGTCGTCGTCTTTAGATTTGCACGCGGACGGCACAGGGATACCGACAGTCACAAGTAAAAATGGTGAAGCGGGAACAGGGATTGTATGGATCACGGAACCGAACAAGGGACTCCGGGCCTATACGGCGGTGCCTGTGAATGGCAGCTTGGTGGAGATTCCGCTGCCGAAGATCGAGGGTGCGGTCAGGTATTCGAGGCCGGTTTTTGGGCTTGGGAGGGCGTATGTATTTGATGGGAAGGATAGACTGGTTGCGCTGGGAACGAATTGATCGGAAGCCATACAGTCTGTTTTCAAGTCCGACAGGACAGCGAGGTTTCTGACTCGCGGTATTGGTACCCCTGATTGGACTTACAAGCTGTTAAAGCCAAGATGCAGTGCACGGCCGAGTACCGCTAGTCCAAACCCGGGTAGCACCACCACCTGGTGAGCCGGGACCTGCGCACCTGCAGAATCATCACATCTCAGGCGAGATCAGATCTGAGTATCGGCAATTGTCCGGTGCATCCTTGAAGCCGTCGCGCTTGATTCTGCCTTCCATTTCATCTGACTGCAATGAGATTTATGCCTCGCGAGCTACATCCCTTATACTTCTTCTCGTATAACGGATTCCCAAATCCGGCACCGCAGCTGAGATAAACTTGGCAGGCTTCTCAGCCCGCTCGCATGACCGCTAGTCTGGGTGCCGTTGTACGGGGGGCTCTGCATAGCACACAACAAATTTGTCTGCTCACCGCTGCTCGCCCGGTGTGATCGAGATAAGAACACTGCTTCGTGTGTCAGTCTCCATTGTGTCCTTCTTTCAACTCCTGGACTTCGCACATCTTCACTATCCAACTCCTCGCTAAAGCTACGAAACGTGGCTGAAAGCACTGCAAGTGCCATGCCATTGCCCAGAAGTGTAGCAGCCTCCACAAGACCTTTATCTGACGGCGGAGCCCTATGCGTTGGCACTGTTGATTGGACTTGCCAAGTGCAACGCTCCAAGCCGCAGTTCCAGCTGAGCGGTCCCAGCGATTACTCTTAAGGACTGACTGGCCTGTTGAAGGGCCCGATGCTTGCTGAAGTGAATGTCTTCCCGGGTTCGTTTCAGCCCTATGGTCAAGATCCTCAACCGGTGAGCTGTTCACTGTACATAATGTCTATTTTCTTCTTCCTCTTGGTCTCCCTCCTCTTCTTCCTCACCGTCGCTCAACAACATGATCCCCTCAAGGATTTCTGTCGTTTACACAGTCATCAAACCTCCCTAGTTGATCGAAAGCTCTTTGTTGATGGAGGCCTGGTCAATTGGAATGACCCGCCACTCTCAGAACGCTCTACCAACTACACAAGTATGAGCATTGCGAGACTAGTCAAGTGCAGTAGACACGCATATGCTGACAGCTTCTTCCAGGCACGTGGCTAAGACAAGGCGACCTCGATGTCGACAACGACGGCTTCCCTCAGCACACACTTCTTGACAAGAACAACACCGTCCCATCCGTATACGGCGGCATCCTGTGGTCCGACGCTACGAACAAGATCGTTTATCAATATGGTGGGGAATATGGGAATGGCCAACCGGAAGACTTCAGGCTATGGTTCTACGATATTGTCTATAATACCTGGAACATGTCCAACGTCAGCACGTCAAACATTCAGAGAGCCGCTTGGGGTATGTGTCTATTCCTAAGTCTGAAGCAGGATCGCTAACGATAATAGGCGCCGGTGTTGCAGTGGAGGACCGAGGACGGGGCTACTATTACGGCGGCTGGTTAACAAACACTTCAGTTCCCGGCTATGGGCCGCGCACCGCTCTCAGGAACATGCTTGTCTACGACATGGTGGCAAATTCATTCAGCAATCAAACAGGACCCGACGATGTCCCACGAGCCGAAGGCGTTATGATATACCTGCCTGCGGGGGATGGCGGGCTATTGATCTATTTCGGAGGAGTACAACAACCCTATGGAAACGACACAATAGTCGGGGTGAGTGTTCCTATTCTAGGTCTCCGATACGCTTTGCTAATGAACACAGCTCCCAATGACCGTAGGTCCCATGTATGCGCAATACCAATCGGAGCCTGACCGTATGATAGGAAATTCATATCTATGACATCGCGAACGATCTCTGGTATACGGAGACCGCAAGTGGGGGGGACGGCGTACCCGAGGATAGGCGGAGGTTCTGTGCCGGAGCCGCTATTGCAGACGACCAGTCATCATACAATATGTGCGTGGAACCCTTTCTAATCACTCGTCAATTGCTGACTGCCCACGAAGCTACCTTTTTGGAGGAGCCGCGGTAGGAGACGGCGTCGGTTTCGGAGACGTGTGGATCCTCACCCTTCCCTCTTTCAAGTGGATTAAAGTAAGTGCCTAATAGCTCGGACCGTTATATATGAGTGCATGAATGTAGCTAACGATGTTCTAGTTTTGGCCCAGAGAAGAGGACGGCGTCGGAGCGACGTTCCCTCATCACTCCCTCACATGCAACGTTATCGAGAACTCCCAAATGATCATCATGGGTGGCCACTTCCCTAATTTGACGAAGGATTGCGACGTCGCGCCAATCTACGGACAGCATGGCCTCGACATGGGCAAGTCGAACAAAGATAACGCAAAATGGGCAGAATTCAACCCGAATCTGACCACTTACAAAGTCCCATCAGAGATCGCACAAACCATTGGTGGCGACGCATCTGGAGGCGCGACTGTTTTGGCACCTACAAGTGGATGGGCCGAGCGAGATGTATCGGTGCAATTCCAACGACAGTATACTCCTACCACACGGACACCTACGAGATATATACCTGCGCCTACGGGAGCATCGCCTGCACCATCGGCCTCATCTCCCGGTTCGAGCAAAAAGGCGATCATCGGTGGAGCTGTTGGTGGAGCAATTGGGGGACTGCTACTTGTCGCTTCTGTTGGCTTATGCTTCTGCCTTCGCGCTCGTCGCCAAAAGGAGGCCAGAGAACAACAAGAAGCGCGGCCGCCGTCGGAGCTGCCTGCGCCATCAGTCGTCGACTACAACAAGTCGCCTCACCTATCAACGCAACCGAACTCATTCCACTCACCAAGCATTTCGAACTATCCTAACACGCCCCAAGGATCGCCGCCACCACCTTCGCATCGCACATGGTCACAAGAATACATGGCTCAGTCGAGGAGCCCTCATTCACATTACCGGAGCCCAAGCGACCGGAGCTATCAGCCTTCCGTGCAATCGGCACCCATGGATGCATATGGACCCTCACCATCGCTTCCACCCCAGGAAATGTCGGCTGTCAGGTCCCCGACATCGCCACGTTCACCGTTAGAGATGGAGGTTCCGAAATCTTTGGGAATTGAACCGTATTTCGCGCAGCACCCTCCAAGAGGAGCAGAGTCCGAAGGACTGTTGAAGAAAGGCTGAAGAGACCCGGGAAGGTACCACGTGGATTTTCTATCTGTACTGCTTTCCGTGTACCTCGGATATCCCTGGTGTTCAACTCTTTTCTTATGAGCACGTGATCGTCATACTTTGTGTCTTTATGAACAAAGCGTGTCGGCCATAATCCAGTCTTACAATGCACAACCACTACCGCTGGCCAGCACTGCTTGGGCTAACAAAGAGTATTGTGTTTCCATGTAACGAAGGGTCAAGTTTGTACAGTTGACTAACGCTTTCAGCACACCGCACCGGCGGGATTGTGTAAGCACTATGCCCACTGAGCCGTTCCAACGCCAGAGCCAACATTTAACATAAAACCATGTCACCCACCATTTTCCAAAACCACTACCCGCTCTCATATTATCCTGCAGACCCTACTAACATATCACCTTTTCACCCAAGAACCCACAAACTACATAATGTGCAATATCGGCATCATCCACTACGCCTGCGGCCATGATGTCCGCGTGCTTATCGGTGAGCCTTGCTCAGAAGCTATCGCTTCATCCCTGGATAACACTAGCATTTCTACACCCTGCCCTCGCGGCTACAATATACAGGAGGCGAGCTCACTAGGTGACTGCGGCCAGTCGAGCTTCTTGCTGACCTGTCGCGAGGAGAGCGATATTACCCCACGTCAAATGCAGCTCCTCAACCTGTGCAATCCTCGTGCTCAAGCGCTCTGGGTTGATTACACATCAGCTATGCGTCGTGTTGTCCGTTCTAGGAAGATCATTCTCCAGGGTGTGGCTCCAATCCCTATGCATGATGAGTACGGTCAGGAGTACGTGTGGCACAGCACCCTCCTTGTCGACTACCCTAGCAAGCAAGCTATGCTCGCTGCGGCTGTGAACGCGTGCCGCTACATGCACCATCAACTTCTCAATGCAGGCTACACCTGTAAGAAGTTAATCTTATCAGATTGGGACACTGCTGATTGGGACGATGACCTTGCGCAGGAGTGGTCCATTGTGTGCAGAGCCAACTTTGAGCACTGGGATGCTCGGCACTCGACCACGTTGAGAGACATTGCTGCTTCGCTGGAGGCGGTTGTCGCCCAGCTTGTCGAGGAGGGCGAGATCGTAGAGGATCAAGGAAATGGTGAGGAAGTGCCGGTTGATGCGCTGATGGCGGAATTTGATTCTCTGCTGCGCATCTAATCGATCGAGGAGCGAGGAGCTTGCTAGATGAGCTTTGAAACTGTAGAAATTGGCATCAAATCATCGGTTCGGGAAACCAGGCTTCATAGACATGCACGTACGTACTCGTAATACAATACAAAATTGGATATATTGACTGGACCTTTTGGTGCAACTGTGACAAGACTGTCTCTTGTAGGAAAGGAAAAGCCGGGTTCTCGCCGATTTCTGTGATCACGATATCTAAGATAAGGTATCCTGAGTGTACACAGGCTTGTTTAGACTCTTACTCCTTATAAAATCTTGGCCCAAGTAAGAGGATTCGAGTCTTCGAGTGAGTGGCGAATTATCGGATTGAAGGTGGTGACTGCCAATGGGAAGCCCGACAACACCATGAAGAGAAGCGAGAGCGCTTATCCCAAAAAGTACTAGTCGATGAACAGGGGCAGTCGCGTTCGTCATCGATCGCGCTTTCCAAACCATTGACCCGTCAACCTTCGCCGAGGATACCTTGAATATGTCTCTGTCATTGTACAAAAAAGCAGCGTCGCATGGCTCCCTGGTCTTTGATTTCACCAGCCTCACGAGGAATTGGCTTTGCCCTTGCTAGGAGAGTGCTGCAAACCACGAATACACCTGTCATCGCAACAGCACGCAAGGATCTGGACGAGGCGAAGACGAGATTATTGGAAGGGCTTGATGTGGACGAACAGAGGCTGACAGTTTTGAGAGTGGATGTGCTAGGTATGAATGGGTTTGTGAATATTCACCATACGCTAATTGTTCGCAGACGAATCGACAATAGCTGACGCGGTCGCGACTTGCAAGGACCAATTTCCAACTTGCGATCATCAATTGCAGCTGTCCTTCATTGTGCCTGGCCTGCTCTTCCCAGAGAAATCGCCCGCGCAGATCAATGCTGACGATGCCCTTTTGACCTTCCGCACCAATACGATAGGGCCCATGTTAATGCTCAAGCATTTCACACCCTTCATCCCCAGGAAGACAGCGCGGAAGCCGGACCTTGACGAAAGCTTTGATGGCTTTTCGCCTGCCTCGGTAACGGCAATCATGTCCGCTCGAGTAGGGAGCATATCCGACAACCAACTGGGCGGATGGTACAGCTACCGGGCGTCCAAGGCTGGTGTCAACCAGCTCGTCAAGACGTTTGATAATCATTTAAAGACATCATCAGGTGAGAATGCCATGGCAGTGGCACTCCATCCAGGTACGGTCAAGACTGGGTTGAGCAAAGAATTCTGGGGCAATGTAAAGAAAGAGAAGCTATTCGAAAGCGACTGGGTGGCCGAGAGATTAGTGGATGTGGTTCGCGGTGTGGGCCTGAAGGGTCGGGGAAAGTGCTGGGACTGGGACGGCAAGGAAGTACCTCCTTAAGATGGAGAGACATGTCCAGAGCCTCAATGGGAAACATCGAGGTTCCACAGGCCAGCAAAGCCTTGGTCCGTCGTGTCTTGCCGACTACTCCCCGGCACGCGCGTTTGTTTGGCTCGGCAATGCAGCGGACCGGTACTTGTGCCTGTTTCTTTCAAGAGGAGGAATTTGAGACACAATGCATCTCGATTTGACAATTTGCTGGAAGATGGCTTGATGTCTTGCAAAGTCACATGCGGCAGACGGTGCGGCTAACCGGAGGGCCGCCGTACTGTCTTACGTTGGGTCTAGACCGAGCGACCATAATTGCATCGACTTCAGCGACCTTGATTTTGTGTACGATTACCTGCGGCTCAAACCAGGCGTTGAGCAGCCCCGGTAGTGGTGCGGCTACCGCGGATTACGATGTGTTACTTTTGGGTTACTGCTGACATTTACATATTTTTGTCGTCAGCTACTCTATACCTCAGTCGGGCATATGCCGCTGTCACCCGCAAGCTTCCGATGGTCGTGTCCCTGAACATTACAATGTATGCTGCAGACGACTGCTAAAACGCCGTGTTGGCGGGCCGAGGCTCACATGATACGGGGCCTCGCTAGACGATACGAGCACGAGCGGGTGGTATCGCATCGCGGGAACGCGATGGACTTTTGCATTTCCCATCGCGGGCACGCATCCACTCTTCCACATTGCCTCGAGATGTCGTCCTCGCAATACGGGTATGTATGGTATGTATGGAAGCTCCGGCACTGAAGCCTGGCCGATTTCCCAGTCCAAGGGGTGGTGTAGCAGAGCTGAGTAATTCGCCGTTTGTGGAGGGAGTTGCAGGGATGCGGATTCTGGGGAGGTTCCACCCACAACTGTGGACAAGCTGTGGGCAGGCGCAGATCGGGTTCCAGCTCGGCGATACAAGGCGTTATTGTAGACCACAGAGACGGCTGGCACCCGTACTCCAAGACTCGAGGCCTCGTCAGGCCCCGATGGCAACACAAAGGACAGATGCGCATCCAAGGGTTTTCGAGATGGGATAGACACCCCAAGTTCCTGGGCCAGGCAGCCGGAGCCGGAGCGCGATGGTGCTGCAACCCCACGCCTGCTGCCAACCGCTGATTCGCGACGGCGGGACTGCGCTGATTGCGCTAACTTCCTCCACTGACAAGGCCAGGCCGGGGGTGGATGCGGGCCTGAACGTTCAAACTCCACTTTAGATACAACCTCACTCCCGTCCAGCTGCAGACTGCAAAGGCAGACAAGCGCTGCTCGAGCTGCTCCGGAGAGGATTCTTTCCATATCAGCCGCAGCCCAGCCCCGGATCTGGCTGACCACCACCCGCCCAGTCGCCGCAGATGGCGGAAACCATCACCATCTCGTCACCCTCGCTCCTCCTCAACTCCGACCTGCCAACGCCGACCACGGTCAAGAAGGCCGTCAAGCGTGCGCAGCCAGCCTCCAAAGATGCGCCCAGAGCATCCGACAGCAATGGCATCACCAAGAGGAAGCAGTCGAAGAGTCGCAATGGTAGGTTATCGTGTTCCATTCGAGGCTTATCACGGCAGCTATGATAAGCCTTCAGACTGTCACCTCTTCCAGAATCGGCTGACGCGTTCCCACGTGTAGGCTGTATAACATGCAAAGCGAAACGGCTCAAATGCGACGAGACGAAGCCAACGTGCCAGCAGTGCGCGAGGCGGAGCGTGACGTGTGGGGGATACAAGAAGGACTTCAAGTGGCGACCGTTTGAGGAGGCAACCTTCTCAGGAAAGGCGCCAGTCAAAGCAAAGAAAGGCAAGCACAACTCTTTTTGCTAATAGCTGGCAGGCTAACAGCACATTCAGACGCATCACCACCAACTTCCGCACCCCCACCGCACAATTCCGCACCAATCTCACCGACACCCCCACAACAGCCCTTCCAGATCCACAACGCTCACCATAATGCATACTACGCAGCAGCTCCACCGCAGCCTGTCCCCTACCCCCCGCCGCCCGTATCCTCATACGCAGACGGCACCTTCGCACCCATGAGCGCCGTATATACCAACCCCCAACTGCAGCCATCGCCATACATGCTAGCCCCGCCTCCATTATCTCCCATAGATAGCTTTGCTCCAAGCTCGGTGGACAGTACAAACAGCGTCTTCGAAAGAGAAAGTGTTGACACGGTGCCGACAAAGACTACAGCGCCATCCAGCGTGTCATCTGGGCAGTCACCACGGCTGGTAGATCTCCTTCTACCTGGTACGGATTTGAGTGTGCCCCCGGAAGAATATCTCTCATATGTGTCGCAACATCCAGCCGTCTACCAACCAACAGGTTACACCCCACCAGCGGATTTGGATCCCATGGACGAAGATGTGGAAGAGATCCCGCGCGATTTCAGCACCGACCATGAAGATTGGGTCATGCGACTGCCATCTCCCACACCCTCAGATTCATCGACTGCCTCATCTGGCTCTTTGGACACCCGGATTTCACAGCCGCTGACATTCCCCATAGGTTCCCCCGAGTTGCTGACAAGACGCTTCGACCGTGAAACCTGCGGTATCCTCTCAGTTAAGGATGGCCCAACGGAGAATCCTTGGCGTACGCTTATCTGGCCACTTGCGCGAGACTGCCCAGCCTTGTACCATGCAATCGCATCCATGACATCATTCCACCAGTCTAGGGACTGGCCTGCGCTTCGCATACAAGGAATCGATCACATGCGCAATGCCGTTCATGCGCTGGCATCTAGTTTAGAGAATATGCGAGTTGATGCCGCCATTTCCACCACCATAGTCCTCGCTTTCTCAGAGTCCTGGGATCAACACATTAGCACAGGGATTGACCACATCAAAGGTGCACGCATTCTGATCAACCGGGCGCTCGCGCAACATAGACACAAGCCTGTACAAGGCGAAGAGCTCACGAGGTTGAAGTTCCTCTGCAACTCCTGGATCTACATCGATGTTATTGCCCGCCTCACCGCTACCGAAGACGATGATGCAACAGATTTCGACGCCGTATACGAGAATTTCAACACAGATGGAGAGACGGACGCAAAGTTGGATCCGCTCATGGGATGCGCAAGTACCTTATTTCCTGTTATTGGGCGCGTAGCCAACCTTGTGAGGAAGGTGCGACGGACTTCTAGCAACGGCCCCACCATAATCTCGCAAGCCATGGAGTTGAAGCGGCAGCTCGAAATGTGGACACCTCCCTCGTACATCGAAGACCCCGAGGATGAGACTACAAACCCACACGATGCCATGAAAACAGCTATTGCTTACCAGAAAGCCACCCTGCTATATTTGCATCAGGCTGTCCCGGAAATACCTTCGGAATCGTCAGAAAACCTAGCCAAGTCGGTTCTATGTGAGCTTGCTACTGTCTTGCCGTCTTCACGTTCGACGATCGTTCACATCTACCCCCTCATGGCCGCCGGGTGCGAAGCCGTGGATCCAGAAGATCGAGAGTTTGTCCTCGATCGCTGGGAGTTGATGCACAAGCGTATGAAACTTGGTATCATCGAACGCTGTCAAGAAGTTACCAAGGAGGTATGGAGTCGCCGGGATACGCACATTGCTGAAAGTCTCTACGTCAAGCAGGAGAGAGTCGGCAGCATCCTAACTGCAGTGCCGAACCTCAAGCGCGAATACAGCTCCATCTCCGATTTTGAGGCAGAGGGTGACTTTTGCTGGTTGGATGCAGGCACAAAGCGTAGGGCGGTCAACGGGGTCTCAATCTTTGATGGACCAAGACCTGTTTCTATCAAGTCCGAAGCCAGTGAAGAGAAACTTAAGCCGAGCTTTAGCGCCGAACGTCTCGACACTGCATTCACTGTCAGGGGTCGTCTACACTGGCTGGGCGTAATGAAAGACTGGAACTGGGAGAGTAAGTCTACGAGAATTCACTCGAGGTACCATCGCTAACGCTCGACAGTCCTGCTAGGATGAGCCTGCTCCCTTCGGTCGACCAGCAATCCATCGTACTCCCGATCGGCACCACTTCTGGTTTGTCCAAATGCTCCCTTGAACACTCGTTTCAGTCAATATACCCTACTTACTATGAATTCGATCGACGCCCGCGACTTGTACGCTGCATGACTTCACGACATATTTCTATCTTCGACCGGTATAGTCATATCGTCATGTCATGTGTTAGACTCATGTCTCCTGTTTTCGGAACTATATTACTGTCTATGCAATCATGATTTTCACTTCGCTTCGATCTCAGCAAAGCTTTAGCTCGGATACTACTACATTGGGGTATTGGACTCTGAACCATGGGATCTCTGTCAATGACTCTCATGGAATGAGGCTTTGGGAGAATTTAGCTTGGACCGTACAATGATCAATATTGGGCACGAAAGGAATGGTGGCGTTCTCACTCCGGTCCTTGGGTAGGGGATTACCTAGTTTTTGGGCATACCCGGTTCACGGCGCTCGCGAAAGGACATGGCAACATGAATCGGCGACTACATAACGATTTCGGTGTTCACTCCACGGGTCTGGTTGGTCAAATTCGCGGTATTTGTATCCCTTAAAGACATCTGCTTTTCAGCGAGTTGAGCAATGTAGGCGCTCAGTCACCAACGTACCCACAATACGGAGCGCAGCAGGTTGGGACCCGCTGGAAGAGGATTGGCAGCTGCGGTACGCGCATCTGCTACCATGGCTGCCTATATAGTGGTTTCTGAACTCGTCACACTTCAGATTGCAGCTGCTAGGCTATCATATATTCAGCGTCATTGCGGAGGAAGCAGTGACTATCGTTAAGTGACAAGGCTGATTGCCTCGTTTCAGGACGCCATCCGCGTCGTTGATAAAACTGAGAATCCAGCCACTTGTACCAATTATATTGCTTGCGACTCCAGGCCTGATCACACTCTCGCTACCGACATCCTGACCATGGTAATGATAGAACCAACAGAACGCTTGACAAACCCTCCACAACTATCGTCAGTACTCTCGAAGCTTGCAACCATCAACGTGCCTAATGTCGCCTCAATCAAATCTGGTCGACGCAAATGGAAATAGGAGGATGACGGGTGGGGCGCTTCACTGTGCACAAAATTGCTACACCACGCGGGTAACCGCACAAGTATCGGCTTCGGGCGTCCCAATACCAATCATCTGCAGCGAGTTTCGAGTCTTGTACTCGACGCAGTACCTTCGGGGACCAATTCGGGCAGCCAGCCAAGAATATCGGGAGCGGTGGTCCGATTTCTAAAGATTCTTCGGGCTCGGTTCTCGTCCGATATACTTGCATCGCCAGATCGGCCCGGATCTCGGACACGAATGGCACAGCAGGCTCGCCGAAGGTAGCAAGTTGCTCTTCACATTGGATCGCTCCGGATCACCTTACAAATTTGATTTTCTAGCCGTACGGCCGTATCCTAACCCAGTTGTTATGAATAGCGAGCGTGCGACGGATGAACACGTTCAGACTCGAGATGAGATCGACAGGTACGCCTACCTTGGCCTGAACCGGTGCCAGTGACATGGCGTACGCATCTAGCCCCTCTCCTCTAGACACATAATATCTTCCTGCGCGCCGGTATTTACCTAGTTTTATCCACCTTTTATTGGAGTGGCTGCATGGTCTGGTAATGAAGAGGTACTCTGAGTGCAACCTCCGTGCCACCGACGTGCAGACGACATGGCGGGTACATTGTGTTTTCACGCGTGATGGATCCTGTTCACCACATCAAGAGGCTCCCAATAGGGTGTGAGTCCAACTAGAAGTCCCCATACCGCTAACTGATAATCTTGCTGTTCCGTCGGGAGTGGAAAACTGCGCTATGGTAGAGCAACCGTGGTGCTTTTCGGATGCCACCCTCATCTGCAGCTTTTTAAAATCCCCACTCGACTTCTTCATTCGGCATCTATGTCCTAGTGTCCCGCCGTAGAACCCCTGCACATCGCATTCGCATTCACCACGATCTTCGCCGATTTGTCCCACGACCTTATCTCTGCAGGTCGCATGTGGCTATGCGAACCCACACCACATCCACTCTCTCTGTAAGGCTTCCCGTCACTCAACTGGAGCAGTCCGGGGCGGGGCTCTGCGAGCCTGCTACGCGACTGTAACGGTGCAGCGGGGCCTGCAAGCCCAGAGTCTAAAGCACCTCTTGTGCGATGAAGACATGTTGCACGACCGCCGGCTGAGCGCGCGGGAAACACGCCCCTTGGTACAGGTACGGCTGATTGGACTCCCTAGCTTCCTAGCTCGCCGTAAAAGGGTACTCCTGTTTGTACTCACAGGTCGTTGTGAGTCACCTAAGCTAGCTGAGGCGTTGCGTCGGGTGTGGAAACACGCGTTACGTGCAAGGTGAGCTATGCAGCACGAGTCATTAGATGAAGGACGGAGTCATTGGGAGGGGATTTGTGGGACTTCAATGAGTCGTGGAGGTACTGCATGGATAGACGGTACGTGGCGTATGCAGGAACGCGGGGACGACGCAAGATGGCATAGGTTTGATTGCAAGTTAAGAATTAAGTACCATGCCTGTCTTTGGACCTGCGAGACGAGTTAGACACATTACTCGACTAGAAAACAGCGAATTTGTCCATCTGGAGGGATGTGAAGCCGCCGTGCAAGCCAGCCAGTGTCCTACTTCTTGTCCAACGCCCGACAAGGTAAGAATTTATACCCCATCACATTACTCGCCGAACTCTCCGAAGCCCAGTGCAACGACCCCATCAGCCCTTCTTGCCCGGCCCAAATACGCTGACACGGTCCACGACAAAGACATCGAATACCTCAGTAGTGCCGCCATACATGCTCGCCTGGAAGGTAGCGCAGATGGACAACGTATGCTGCCCTAAATCCTTGGTTGCAACCGGTATATTGACCGCCACATTGCTATAGGACCCAAATGCGCCGATGGCATCGCAAGATCCATGGCTAGGGTTACACACAGTGCCCTTCAAGGCAGCAGCCTGATCGACAAAGATTGTATATCCCAGTTGGCTTGTCGAGTCAGAGCCTTGGGGACTCTGGCGCCCAATCTGCGCGGTGAAGTTCCAGGCCCCGGTGCTGATAATGCTTACTACCTGCGAGATGCAGAGCGATCGTGTCAAAGACTTGTAGGCAGCTGAGGAGATGGCGTAGGCGTTCGAGCCGTCGGCTGAGGAGAGGTAGTGGCCGCTAAGAGCGGCAGCGTTCGGAGTTTCTGGGTTCGTGGCGAGGTTCCAGCCGCTATTGACTGCAAAGTTGCCATTTGTGACGAGCTCTTTCTGAACTGGCTGAGCGGCAGAATTCAGTTTCGGTGCGGTAGATGGGGTTGGAGTCGCAGTCGACGCGGGAGTTGAAGCTGCGGTAGAGCTTGGAGTTGTCAGTATCTGTATCATTGTCTCTGGTACTTAGGTTGTGTTTTCTAGATTATAGGCCTTGATATCTGGGTAGCTGATCAGACGTTCTTGAGGCGAGGGTGTAAACACCTCCCGTTGGGCGTCGAATCATTGACAGTCCAGAGAGATATAAACTTGAAAACACGACGAGAGTGGCTTACTTACGTATCTGCTGCGAGGCGTAGTGGCGATGGGTTCGATGCCATATACACGTTTATCGCGTTGCTTCCCCCGCAGAACTCGGAGGTGTTACCATGACATGCCATATTGCAGTTGCTGGCCAGTTGAATGCGCTTCCTGAAGCCGTTATCGCACCAGCACTCTGCATTCATGTCAGCACCAGAGTCGGAAGCCTCGCAAATGTGACTTACCGCCTCCATACTCGACACCCGCGAAGCCATATCCACCCACTTTGCAACTAGCAATACACGTCAAGACCGTCATCGATTCCGCCCCAATGCCAACAACCACTTGATTGGCTAACGCCCGATCTTCCACCGAATCTACATAACAGCCCAGATACTGGTGATCCAGTATGCCCGGGTTCGTCGACGTCTTCATGCCGTCAGATCTGTACAGCGATAGGCGATTCGGTCCGCCGCAGGTATCGCCCGAGTTTCCTGAGCAAGGCATGCGACAGGAGGTGGGATCATCGGCGATGGCCGACGGTGAGTGGACAATGCTATCGCACCAGCATTCTACAATCTGTGAGATCTTGCTGCGCCTCGTGACTGGGAGGTCTTACCACTGCTATACTCAAGCCCAGCAAGAGCATATCCGTTATTGGTGCAGTGGCTCTGGCATCGGGCTACCGTCATGGAGCCAGGGCTGGAATAAAATGCCCCCTGAAGTGCGCGATTGGTGACGTTATTATCGGTATAGCAGCCTTGGTATGTCCATTGCGCTGATGAGGCTCGAGGCTGGATCGGCGATGAGAGCGCAAAGGGCGCAACGGATGCGAGAAGGACTAGGGTGTTACGCCACATGTTAGCACTGTGCAGGTTGCTGGTGGATTGAAGAGCAAACTGACTTTGCGGACGTCGAGCGCTTATATAGATACTTCTTCAGATCCATTATGTATGGCCAATCACAGTGGTTCGCATTGTTTGGTTCCTGGTATGCTTGTTGATGTGCTAGTGCATTGGGCTGTCCCAGTGGTGCTGCGGCGGGGTTTTGGGGGCACCCCCCAATAATCTCTCCAGATAGAAGCCGTGTTTCTGTTGAACTCTAGGCGAGTTGAGGTGGCTTTGGGAGATAAAAAGTTCGGTTGCGAGGGGTCGATGACTAAAGTGGCATCCTGAATGGAGACAGGACAGGAAATATTGAAAGTGGGCAAAAGTCGGCGTTTGACGATATGAAAAATCGGCTGTAAAAGATCGATGATAAAATAGGCATCCTGGCAAGAATCGGCAACGTTGATATACATAATGTCTCTGCTACAGCGCCATTCAGTCTTTATATTACTTCTATATGCAGTATTCCTCTACTCGTCTATCGCGCTTGGCTACTACCTATTGGTTCAGTTTCGCCATCTCCGTGAATACATAATCCATCGTCGTCTTCAGCGCCGGTCTTTGCATCATATTTCCCAACCATTCTTTCACCACAGGGTACTCCTCCGAATCGAACCCATGCTCCTTCATGGTCGCATTCGCAATCAACTGCCACGAGAGCCAGGCCAGATCCACATAGCTGAACTTTCCGCCGACCAACCAAGGCCCGGCGCCCGTCTCCTCCTTTTGTTTCTTGAGGATGCTCTCGAGTGTACCGGTCACCCTCTTGGTCTCATTCACATAGCGCTCCACGGCCGAGGGGATCTTCTCGGAGTGGAATTTAGCGAACCACCTGCAAGCCACAGAAACGGAGTCAATAACAACTCCTGTCTTAATTATATACTAGTGGGAAGTGGATGTCCACCAGGTACCACGGAACAACTCACATGTACTGGCCATAGTACGGCCCCTGCCCGGAGGCCTGGAAGAAAAGGTACTGCTTCGCGAGATAGAATTCGGGCGTTCCAGGCTCGAAACTAATCGAACGCTCCGTGTCGTACTTGTCAACGAGATATTCGAGGATAGCGCAGGACTCCCAAAGCGTGATGCCGGTATTGTCGTCACGGATCGAGGGCAGACGGCCGTTGCTGAACGTGACCTTAGCCATTGGGCCCAAGTCCCAAGCTCAAGGATACTTACGGGTTCACAGCGAGATATTCCGGGTTCTTGACCTCTGCGTACGTAATTGGCATGAATTCGTGCGGCAGACTAAGCTCTTCGCAGACCATGGCCACTTTGGGTGGGTTAGGCCCGAGGCGACCCCAGATTTTGATGGGTTTGAGAGACATCGTTGGAAGAATGGCTTTGAATAATTGAAAGAGGTTGTTGCTACTGCGAGAGAAGTTGCTCGTAATGAGTGCTTGCGTCTTGTTTGGGAGCTGAAATATTCAGGTCGCTTCCGAAGGCTTTATACATTGCTCCCCATTCGCAGGTGTATACGGACGGATGCCGTATCTCCCGACTTCCTCTCAGCATTATTCATCTGATCTCCTATCACGGTAGCACAACAGCAAGCCTTCCCCATTGCCGTCCACTAAAATGGCGTTATCGGTGCCCAAGAACCCGATGGTGACCTACGTTTAGAGACAATCCCGGGCGAAGCTTTGTAATTCTCTTCGATATCGTGAACCGAAGGGGCATGAGGCTGTTTCGAAAAAGCGGAGGACGCAGAAGTCGGAGGGATATACGTCCTGTAGCAAAAATATACGATTCGCTAGCCAATCACAGGACGGCATCGTCGGTTGTCCTCCGCTGGTTTTAGTCCGAATTAAGTATAGGTCGCACAACGGCTGCATGTCAGGACGGAGCTTCCGTGGGATCGGTCAAAGGTTTGGCCCCGGTCACCGCTGGCATTGGATCCGTGT